>CAMZJQ010000059.1:0-162211 GCA_947310385.1 Nephrotoma appendiculata
CCAGCCACCAGGAGATGAGTTTCTATCCGACTATAATAGTTAAGATTTTAGAATTCTCCGCTTTTATTAACCTCAATATCAAGCTGCATTCAAAATTTCATGATGATATCATGAATGAAGTACTATTTTTTTTAGTTTTAAATTTTCATACGACACAATCCATTCGTTAGTTCGATTTAGCGTTATGTACAATTTCGATTAATTTTTCCCATGTAACTTTTTTTTTATCATTCGTAGAGAAATGTCGCATTCTAGAAAAGTTCTTAGAATTTAATTTTCTACAATCTAGATTCTTTCGAAATTGGTCCAGCCACCAGGAGATGAGTTTCTATTCCGACTATAATAGTTAAGATTTTAGAATTCTCCGCTTTTATTAACCTCAATATCAAGCTGCATTCAAAATTTCATGTTGATATCATGAATGGAAGTACTATTTTTTTTTAGTTTTAAATTTTCATACGACACAATCCATTCGTTAGTTCGATTTAGCGTTATGTACAATTTCGATTAATTTTTCCCATGTAACTTTTTTTTTATCATTCGTAGAGAATGTCGCATTCTAGAAAAGTTCTTAGAATTTAATTTTCTACAAATCTAGATTCTTTCGAAATTGGTCCAGCCACCAGGAGATGAGTTTCTATTCTGACTATAATAGTTAAGATTTTAGAATTCTCCGCTTTTATTAACCTCAATATCAAGCTGCATTCAAAATTTCATGTTGATATCATGAATGGAAGTACTATTTTTTTAGTTTTAAATTTTCATACGACACAATCCATTCGTTAGTTCGATTTAGCGTTATGTACAATTTCGATTAATTTTTCCCATGTAACTTTTTTTTTATCATTCGTAGAGAAATGTCGCATTCTAGAAAAGTTCTTAGAATTTAATTTTCTACAAATCTAGATTCTTTCGAAATTGGTCCAGCCACCAGGAGATGAGTTTCTATTCGACTATAATAGTTAAGATTTTAGAATTCTCCGCTTTTATTAACCTCAATATCAAGCTGCATTCAAAATTTCATGTTGATATCATGAATGGAAGTACTATTTTTTTTAGTTTTAAATTTTCATACGACACAATCCATTCGTTAGTTCGATTTAGCGTTATGTACAATTTCGATTAATTTTTCCCATGTAACTTTTTTTTTATCATTCGTAGAGAAATGTCGCATTCTAGAAAAGTTCTTAGAATTTAATTTTCTACAAATCTAGATTCTTTCGAAATTGGTCCAGCCACCAGGAGATGAGTTTCTATTCTGACTATAATAGTTAAGATTTTAGAATTCTCCGCTTTTATTAACCTCAATATCAAGCTGCATTCAAAATTTCATGTTGATATCATGAATGGAAGTACTATTTTTTTTAGTTTTAAATTTTCATACGACACAATCCATTCGTTAGTTCGATTTAGCGTTATGTACAATTTCGATTAATTTTTCCCATGTAACTTTTTTTTTATCATTCTTAGAGAAATGTCGCATTCTAGAAAAGTTCTTAGAATTTAATTTTCTACAAATCTAGATTCTTTCGAAATTGGTCCAGCCACCAGGAGATGAGTTTCTATTCTGACTATAATAGTTAAGATTTTAGAATTCTCCGCTTTTATTAACCTCAATATCAAGCTGCATTCAAAATTTCATGTTGATATCATGAATGGAAGTACTAATTTTTTTAGTTTTAAATTTTCATACGACACAATCCATTCGTTAGTTCGATTTAGCGTTATGTACAATTTCGATTAATTTTTCCCATGTAACTTTTTTTTTATCATTCGTAGAGAAATGTCGCATTCTAGAAAAGTTCTTAGAATTTAATTTTCTACAAATCTAGATTCTTTCGAAATTGGTCCAGCCACCAGGAGATGAGTTTCTATTCCGACTATAATAGTTAAGATTTTAGAATTCTCCGCTTTTATTAACCTCATATCAAGCTGCATTCAAAATTTCATGTTGATATCATGAATGGAAGTACTATTTTTTTTAGTTTTAAATTTTCATACGACACAATCCATTCGTTAGTTCGATTTAGCGTTATGTACAATTTCGATTAATTTTTCCCATGTAACTTTTTTTTTATCATTCGTAGAGAAATGTCGCATTCTAGAAAAGTTCTTAGAATTTAATTTTCTACAAATCTAGATTCTTTCGAAATTGGTCCAGCCACCAGGAGATGAGTTTCTATTCTGACTATAATAGTTAAGATTTTAGAATTCTCCGCTTTTATTAACCTCAATATCAAGCTGCATTCAAAATTTCATGTTGATATCATGAATGGAAGTACTATTTTTTTTAGTTTTAAATTTTCATACGACACAATCCATTCGTTAGTTCGATTTAGCGTTATGTACAATTTCGATTAATTTTTCCCATGTAACTTTTTTTTTATCATTCGTAGAGAAATGTCGCATTCTAGAAAAGTTCTTAGAATTTAATTTTCTACAAATCTAGATTCTTTCGAAATTGGTCCAGCCACCAGGAGATGAGTTTCTATTCTGACTATAATAGTTAAGATTTTAGAATTCTCCGCTTTTATTAACCTCAATATCAAGCTGCATTCAAAATTTCATGTTGATATCATGAATGGAAGTACTATTTTTTTTAGTTTTAAATTTTCATACGACACAATCCATTCGTTAGTTCGATTTAGCGTTATGTACAATTTCGATTAATTTTTCCCATGTAACTTTTTTTTTATCATTCGTAGAGAAATGTCGCATTCTAGAAAAGTTCTTAGAATTTAATTTTCTACAAATCTAGATTCTTTCGAAATTGGTCCAGCCACCAGGAGATGAGTTTCTATTCCGACTATAATAGTTAAGATTTTAGAATTCTCCGCTTTTATTAACCTCAATATCAAGCTGCATTCAAAATTTCATGTTGATATCATGAATGGAAGTACTATTTTTTTAGTTTTTAAATTTTCATACGACACAATCCATTCGTTAGTTCGATTTAGCGTTATGTACAATTTCGATTAATTTTTCCCATGTAACTTTTTTTTTATCATTCGTAGAGAAATGTCGCATTCTAGAAAAGTTCTTAGAATTTAATTTTCTACAAATCTAGATTCTTTCGAAATTGGTCCAGCCACCAGGAGATGAGTTTCTATTCTGACTATAATAGTTAAGATTTTAGAATTCTCCGCTTTTATTAACCTCAATATCAAGCTGCATTCAAAATTTCATGTTGATATCATGAATGGAAGTACTATTTTTTTTAGTTTTAAATTTTCATACGACACAATCCATTCGTTAGTTCGATTTAGCGTTATGTACAATTTCGATTAATTTTTCCCATGTAACTTTTTTTTTATCATTCCTAGAGAAATGTCGCATTCTAGAAAAGTTCTTAGAATTTAATTTTCTACAAATCTAGATTCTTTCGAAATTGGTCCAGCCACCAGGAGATGAGTTTCTATTCTGACTATAATAGTTAAGATTTTAGAATTCTCCGCTTTTATTAACCTCAATATCAAGCTGCATTCAAAATTTCATGTTGATATCATGAATGGAAGTACTATTTTTTTTAGTTTTAAATTTTCATACGACACAATCCATTCGTTAGTTCGATTTAGCGTTATGTACAATTTCGATTAATTTTTCCCATGTAACTTTTTTTTATCATTCCTAGAGAAATGTCGCATTCTAGAAAAGTTCTTAGAATTTAATTTTCTACAAATCTAGATTCTTTCGAAATTGGTCCAGCCACCAGGAGATGAGTTTCTATTCCGACTATAATAGTTAAGATTTTAGAATTCTCCGCTTTTATTAACCTCAATATCAAGCTGCATTCAAAATTTCATGTTGATATCATGAATGGAAGTACTAATTTTTTTAGTTTAAATTTTCATACGACACAATCCATTCGTTAGTTCGATTTAGCGTTATGTACAATTTCGATTAATTTTTCCCATGTAACTTTTTTTTTATCATTCGTAGAGAAATGTCGCATTCTAGAAAAGTTCTTAGAATTTAATTTTCTACAAATCTAGATTCTTTCGAAATTGGTCCAGCCACCAGGAGATGAGTTTCTATTCCGACTATAATAGTTAAGATTTTAGAATTCTCCGCTTTTATTAACCTCAATATCAAGCTGCATTCAAAATTTCATGTTGATATCATGAATGGAAGTACTATTTTTTTAGTTTTAAATTTTCATACGACACAATCCATTCGTTAGTTCGATTTAGCGTTATGTACAATTTCGATTAATTTTTCCCATGTAACTTTTTTTTTATCATTCGTAGAGAAATGTCGCATTCTAGAAAAGTTCTTAGAATTTAATTTTCTACAAATCTAGATTCTTTCGAAATTGGTCCAGCCACCAGGAGATGAGTTTCTATTCTGACTATAATAGTTAAGATTTTAGAATTCTCCGCTTTTATTAACCTCAATATCAAGCTGCATTCAAAATTTCATGTTGATATCATGAATGGAAGTACTAATTTTTTTAGTTTTAAATTTTCATACGACACAATCCATTCGTTAGTTCGATTTAGCGTTATGTACAATTTCGATTAATTTTTCCCATGTAACTTTTTTTTTATCATTCGTAGAGAAATGTCGCATTCTAGAAAAGTTCTTAGAATTTAATTTTCTACAAATCTAGATTCTTTCGAAATTGGTCCAGCCACCAGGAGATGAGTTTCTATTTCGACTATAATAGTTAAGATTTTAGAATTCTCCGCTTTTATTAACCTCAATATCAAGCTGCATTCAAAATTTCATGTTGATATCATGAATGGAAGTACTATTTTTTTTAGTTTTAAATTTTCATACGACACAATCCATTCGTTAGTTCGATTTAGCGTTATGTACAATTTCGATTAATTTTTCCCATGTAACTTTTTTTTTATCATTCGTAGAGAAATGTCGCATTCTAGAAAAGTTCTTAGAATTTAATTTTCTACAAATCTAGATTCTTTCGAAATTGGTCCAGCCACCAGGAGATGAGTTTCTATTCTGAATATAATAGTTAAGATTTTACAATTCTCCGCTTTTATTAACCTCAATATCAAGCTGCATTCAAAATTTCATGTTGATATCATGAATGGAAGTACTATTTTTTTAGTTTTAAATTTTCATACGACACAATCCATTCGTTAGTTCGATTTAGCGTTATGTACAATTTCGATTAATTTTTCCCATGTAACTTTTTTTTATCATTCCTAGAGAAATGTCGCATTCTAGAAAAGTTCTTAGAATTTAATTTTCTACAAATCTAGATTCTTTCGAAATTGGTCCAGCCACCAGGAGATGAGTTTCTATTCCGACTATAATAGTTAAGATTTTAGAATTCTCCGCTTTTATTAACCTCAATATCAAGCTGCATTCAAAATTTCATGTTGATATCATGAATGGAAGTACTATTTTTTTTAGTTTTAAATTTTCATACGACACAATCCATTCGTTAGTTCGATTTAGCGTTATGTACAATTTCGATTAATTTTTCCCATGTAACTTTTTTTTTATCATTCCTAGAGAAATGTCGCATTCTAGAAAAGTTCTTAGAATTTAATTTCTACAAATCTAGATTCTTTCGAAATTGGTCCAGCCACCAGGAGATGAGTTTCTATTCTGACTATAATAGTTAAGATTTTAGAATTCTCCGCTTTTATTAACCTCAATATCAAGCTGCATTCAAAATTTCATGTTGATATCATGAATGGAAGTACTATTTTTTTTAGTTTTAAATTTTCATACGACACAATCCATTCGTTAGTTCGATTTAGCGTTATGTACAATTTCGATTAATTTTTCCCATGTAACTTTTTTTTTATCATTCCTAGAGAAATGTCGCATTCTAGAAAAGTTCTTAGAATTTAATTTTCTACAAATCTAGATTCTTTCGAAATTGGTCCAGCCACCAGGAGATGAGTTTCTATTCCGACTATAATAGTTAAGATTTTAGAATTCTCCGCTTTTATTAACCTCAATATCAAGCTGCATTCAAAATTTCATGTTGATATCATGAATGGAAGTACTATTTTTTTTAGTTTTAAATTTTCATACGACACAATCCATTCGTTAGTTCGATTTAGCGTTATGTACAATTTCGATTAATTTTTCCCATGTAACTTTTTTTTTATCATTCGTAGAGAAATGTCGCATTCTAGAAAAGTTCTTAGAATTTAATTTTCTACAAATCTAGATTCTTTCGAAATTGGTCCAGCCACCAGGAGATGAGTTTCTATTCTGACTATAATAGTTAAGATTTTAGAATTCTCCGCTTTTATTAACCTCAATATCAAGCTGCATTCAAAATTTCATGTTGATATCATGAATGGAAGTACTATTTTTTTTAGTTTTAAATTTTCATACGACACAATCCATTCGTTAGTTCGATTTAGCGTTATGTACAATTTCGATTAATTTTTCCCATGTAACTTTTTTTTTATCATTCGTAGAGAAATGTCGCATTCTAGAAAAGTTCTTAGAATTTAATTTTCTACAAATCTAGATTCTTTCGAAATTGGTCCAGCCACCAGGAGATGAGTTTCTATTCTGACTATAATAGTTAAGATTTTAGAATTCTCCGCTTTTATTAACCTCAATATCAAGCTGCATTCAAAATTTCATGTTGATATCATGAATGGAAGTACTATTTTTTTTAGTTTTAAATTTTCATACGACACAATCCATTCGTTAGTTCGATTTAGCGTTATGTACAATTTCGATTAATTTTTCCCATGTAACTTTTTTTTTATCATTCCTAGAGAAATGTCGCATTCTAGAAAAGTTCTTAGAATTTAATTTTCTACAAATCTAGATTCTTTCGAAAATTGGTCCAGCCACCAGGAGATGAGTTTCTATTCGACTATAATAGTTAAGATTTTAGAATTCTCCGCTTTTATTAACCTCAATATCAAGCTGCATTCAAAATTTCATGTTGATATCATGAATGGAAGTACTATTTTTTTTAGTTTTAAATTTTCATACGACACAATCCATTCGTTAGTTCGATTTAGCGTTATGTACAATTTCGATTAATTTTTCCCATGTAACTTTTTTTTTATCATTCCTAGAGAAATGTCGCATTCTAGAAAAGTTCTTAGAATTTAATTTTCTACAAATCTAGATTCTTTCGAAATTGGTCCAGCCACCAGGAGATGAGTTTCTATTCTGACTATAATAGTTAAGATTTTAGAATTCTCCGCTTTTATTAACCTCAATATCAAGCTGCATTCAAAATTTCATGTTGATATCATGAATGGAAGTACTATTTTTTTAGTTTTAAATTTTCATACGACACAATCCATTCGTTAGTTCGATTTAGCGTTATGTACAATTTCGATTAATTTTTCCCATGTAACTTTTTTTTTATCATTCCTAGAGAAATGTCGCATTCTAGAAAAGTTCTTAGAATTTAATTTTCTACAAATCTAGATTCTTTCGAAATTGGTCCAGCCACCAGGAGATGAGTTTCTATTCTGACTATAATAGTTAAGATTTTAGAATTCTCCGCTTTTATTAACCTCAATATCAAGCTGCATTCAAAATTTCATGTTGATATCATGAATGGAAGTACTATTTTTTTTAGTTTTAAATTTTCATACGACACAATCCATTCGTTAGTTCGATTTAGCGTTATGTACAATTTCGATTAATTTTTCCCATGTAACTTTTTTTTTATCATTCGTAGAGAAATGTCGCATTCTAGAAAAGTTCTTAGAATTTAATTTTCTACAAATCTAGATTCTTTCGAAATTGGTCCAGCCACCAGGAGATGAGTTTCTATTCGACTATAATAGTTAAGATTTTAGAATTCTCCGCTTTTATTAACCTCAATATCAAGCTGCATTCAAAATTTCATGTTGATATCATGAATGGAAGTACTATTTTTTTTAGTTTTAAATTTTCATACGACACAATCCATTCGTTAGTTCGATTTAGCGTTATGTACAATTTCGATTAATTTTTCCCATGTAACTTTTTTTTTATCATTCGTAGAGAAATGTCGCATTCTAGAAAAGTTCTTAGAATTTAATTTTCTACAAATCTAGATTCTTTCGAAATTGGTCCAGCCACCAGGAGATGAGTTTCTATTCTGACTATAATAGTTAAGATTTTAGAATTCTCCGCTTTTATTAACCTCAATATCAAGCTGCATTCAAAATTTCATGTTGATATCATGAATGGAAGTACTAATTTTTTTAGTTTTAAATTTTCATACGACACAATCCATTCGTTAGTTCGATTTAGCGTTATGTACAATTTCGATTAATTTTTCCCATGTAACTTTTTTTTTATCATTCCTAGAGAAATGTCGCATTCTAGAAAAGTTCTTAGAATTTAATTTTCTACAAATCTAGATTCTTTCGAAATTGGTCCAGCCACCAGGAGATGAGTTTCTATTCTGACTATAATAGTTAAGATTTTAGAATTCTCCGCTTTTATTAACCTCAATATCAAGCTGCATTCAAAATTTCATGTTGATATCATGAATGGAAGTACTATTTTTTTTAGTTTTAAATTTTCATACGACACAATCCATTCGTTAGTTCGATTTAGCGTTATGTACAATTTCGATTAATTTTTCCCATGTAACTTTTTTTTTTATCATTCCTAGAGAAATGTCGCATTCTAGAAAAGTTCTTAGAATTTAATTTTCTACAAATCTAGATTCTTTCGAAATTGGTCCAGCCACCAGGAGATGAGTTTCTATTCCGACTATAATAGTTAAGATTTTAGAATTCTCCGCTTTTATTAACCTCAATATCAAGCTGCATTCAAAATTTCATGTTGATATCATGAATGGAAGTACTAATTTTTTTAGTTTTAAATTTTCATACGACACAATCCATTCGTTAGTTCGATTTAGCGTTATGTACAATTTCGATTAATTTTTCCCATGTAACTTTTTTTTTATCATTCCTAGAGAAATGTCGCATTCTAGAAAAGTTCTTAGAATTTAATTTTCTACAAATCTAGATTCTTTCGAAATTGGTCCAGCCACCAGGAGATGAGTTTCTATTCCGACTATAATAGTTAAGATTTTAGAATTCTCCGCTTTTATTAACCTCAATATCAAGCTGCATTCAAAATTTCATGTTGATATCATGAATGGAAGTACTATTTTTTTTAGTTTTAAATTTTCATACGACACAATCCATTCGTTAGTTCGATTTAGCGTTATGTACAATTTCGATTAATTTTTCCCATGTAACTTTTTTTTTATCATTCGTAGAGAAATGTCGCATTCTAGAAAAGTTCTTAGAATTTAATTTTCTACAAATCTAGATTCTTTCGAAATTGGTCCAGCCACCAGGAGATGAGTTTCTATTCTGACTATAATAGTTAAGATTTTAGAATTCTCCGCTTTTATTAACCTCAATATCAAGCTGCATTCAAAATTTCATGTTGATATCATGAATGGAAGTACTATTTTTTTTAGTTTTAAATTTTCATACGACACAATCCATTCGTTAGTTCGATTTAGCGTTATGTACAATTTCGATTAATTTTTCCCATGTAACTTTTTTTTTATCATTCCTAGAGAAATGTCGCTTTCTAGAAAAGTTCTTAGAATTTAATTTTCTACAAATCTAGATTCTTTCGAAATTGGTCCAGCCACCAGGAGATGAGTTTCTATTCTGACTATAATAGTTAAGATTTTAGAATTCTCCGCTTTTATTAACCTCAATATCAAGCTGCATTCAAAATTTCATGTTGATATCATGAATGGAAGTACTATTTTTTTTAGTTTTAAATTTTCATACGACACAATCCATTCGTTAGTTCGATTTAGCGTTATGTACAATTTCGATTAATTTTTCCCATGTAACTTTTTTTTTATCATTCCTAGAGAAATGTCGCATTCTAGAAAAGTTCTTAGAATTTAATTTTCTACAAATCTAGATTCTTTCGAAATTGGTCCAGCCACCAGGAGATGAGTTTCTATTCTGACTATAATAGTTAAGATTTTAGAATTCTCCGCTTTTATTAACCTCAATATCAAGCTGCATTCAAAATTTCATGTTGATATCATGAATGGAAGTACTATTTTTTTTAGTTTTAAATTTTCATACGACACAATCCATTCGTTAGTTCGATTTAGCGTTATGTACAATTTCGATTAATTTTTCCCATGTAACTTTTTTTTTATCATTCGTAGAGAAATGTCGCATTCTAGAAAAGTTCTTAGAATTTAATTTTCTACAAATCTAGATTCTTTCGAAATTGGTCCAGCCACCAGGAGATGAGTTTCTATTCTGACTATAATAGTTAAGATTTTAGAATTCTCCGCTTTTATTAACCTCAATATCAAGCTGCATTCAAAATTTCATGTTGATATCATGAATGGAAGTACTATTTTTTTTAGTTTTAAATTTTCATACGACACAATCCATTCGTTAGTTCGATTTAGCGTTATGTACAATTTCGATTAATTTTTCCCATGTAACTTTTTTTTTATCATTCGTAGAGAAATGTCGCATTCTAGAAAAGTTCTTAGAATTTAATTTTCTACAAATCTAGATTCTTTCGAAATTGGTCCAGCCACCAGGAGATGAGTTTCTATTCTGACTATAATAGTTAAGATTTTAGAATTCTCCGCTTTTATTAACCTCAATATCAAGCTGCATTCAAAATTTCATGTTGATATCATGAATGGAAGTACTAATTTTTTTAGTTTTAAATTTTCATACGACACAATCCATTCGTTAGTTCGATTTAGCGTTATGTACAATTTCGATTAATTTTTCCCATGTAACTTTTTTTTTATAATTCGTAGAGAAATGTCGCATTCTAGAAAAGTTCTTAGAATTTAATTTTCTACAAATCTAGATTCTTTCGAAATTGGTCCAGCCACCAGGAGATGAGTTTCTATTCCGACTATAATAGTTAAGATTTTATAATTCTCCGCTTTTATTAACCTCAATATCAAGCTGCATTCAAAATTTCATGTTGATATCATGAATGGAAGTACTATTTTTTTTAGTTTTAAATTTTCATACGACACAATCCATTCGTTAGTTCGATTTAGCGTTATGTACAATTTCGATTAATTTTTCCCATGTAACTTTTTTTTTATCATTCTAGAGAAATGTCGCATTCTAGAAAAGTTCTTAGAATTTAATTTTCTACAAATCTAGATTCTTTCGAAATTGGTCCAGCCACCAGGAGATGAGTTTCTATTCTGACTATAATAGTTAAGATTTTAGAATTCTCCGCTTTTATTAACCTCAATATCAAGCTGCATTCAAAATTTCATGTTGATATCATGAATGGAAGTACTAATTTTTTTAGTTTTAAATTTTCATACGACACAATCCATTCGTTAGTTCGATTTAGCGTTATGTACAATTTCGATTAATTTTTCCCATGTAACTTTTTTTTTATCATTCGTAGAGAAATGTCGCATTCTAGAAAAGTTCTTAGAATTTAATTTTCTACAAATCTAGATTCTTTCGAAATTGGTCCAGCCACCAGGAGATGAGTTTCTATTCCGACTATAATAGTTAAGATTTTAGAATTCTCCGCTTTTATTAACCTCAATATCAAGCTGCATTCAAAATTTCATGTTGATATCATGAATGGAAGTACTATTTTTTTTAGTTTTAAATTTTCATACGACACAATCCATTCGTTAGTTCGATTTAGCGTTATGTACAATTTCGATTAATTTTTCCCATGTAACTTTTTTTTTATCATTCCTAGAGAAATGTCGCATTCTAGAAAAGTTCTTAGAATTTAATTTTCTACAAATCTAGATTCTTTCGAAATTGGTCCAACCACCAGGAGATGAGTTTCTATTCTGACTATAATAGTTAAGATTTTAGAATTCTCCGCTTTTATTAACCTCAATATCAAGCTGCATTCAAAATTTCATGTTGATATCATGAATGGAAGTACTATTTTTTTTAGTTTTAAATTTTCATACGACACAATCCATTCGTTAGTTCGATTTAGCGTTATGTACAATTTCGATTAATTTTTCCCATGTAACTTTTTTTTTTATCATTCGTAGAGAAATGTCGCATTCTAGAAAAGTTCTTAGAATTTAATTTTCTACAAATCTAGATTCTTTCGAAATTGGTCCAGCCACCAGGAGATGAGTTTCTATTCTGACTATAATAGTTAAGATTTTAGAATTCTCCGCTTTTATTAACCTCAATATCAAGCTGCATTCAAAATTTCATGTTGATATCATGAATGGAAGTACTATTTTTTTAGTTTTAAATTTTCATACGACACAATCCATTCGTTAGTTCGATTTAGCGTTATGTACAATTTCGATTAATTTTTCCCATGTAACTTTTTTTTTATCATTCCTAGAGAAATGTCGCATTCTAGAAAAGTTCTTAGAATTTAATTTTCTACAAATCTAGATTCTTTCGAAATTGGTCCAGCCACCAGGAGATGAGTTTCTATTCTGACTATAATAGTTAAGATTTTAGAATTCTCCGCTTTTATTAACCTCAATATCAAGCTGCATTCAAATTTCATGTTGATATCATGAATGGAAGTACTATTTTTTTTTAGTTTTAAATTTTCATACGACACAATCCATTCGTTAGTTCGATTTAGCGTTATGTACAATTTCGATTAATTTTTCCCATGTAACTTTTTTTTTATCATTCGTAGAGAAATGTCGCATTCTAGAAAAGTTCTTAGAATTTAATTTTCTACAAATCTAGATTCTTTCGAAATTGGTCCAGCCACCAGGAGATGAGTTTCTATTCTGACTATAATAGTTAAGATTTTAGAATTCTCCGCTTTTATTAACCTCAATATCAAGCTGCATTCAAAATTTCATGTTGATATCATGAATGGAAGTACTATTTTTTTTAGTTTTAAATTTTCATACGACACAATCCATTCGTTAGTTCGATTTAGCGTTATGTACAATTTCGATTAATTTTTCCCATGTAACTTTTTTTTTATCATTCCTAGAGAAATGTCGCATTCTAGAAAAGTTCTTAGAATTTAATTTTCTACAAATCTAGATTCTTTCGAAATTGGTCCAGCCACCAGGAGATGAGTTTCTATTCCGACTATAATAGTTAAGATTTTAGAATTCTCCGCTTTTATTAACCTCAATATCAAGCTGCATTCAAAATTTCATGTTGATATCATGAATGGAAGTACTATTTTTTTTAGTTTTAAATTTTCATACGACACAATCCATTCGTTAGTTCGATTTAGCGTTATCTACAATTTCGATTAATTTTTCTCATGTAACTTTTTTTTTATCATTCCTAGAGAAATGTCGCATTCTAGAAAAGTTCTTAGAATTTAATTTTCTACAAATCTAGATTCTTTCGAAATTGGTCCAGCCACCAGGAGATGAGTTTCTATTCTGAATATAATAGTTAAGATTTTAGAATTCTCCGCTTTTATTAACCTCAATATCAAGCTGCATTCAAAATTTCATGTTGATATCATGAATGGAAGTACTATTTTTTTTAGTTTTAAATTTTCATACGACACAATCCATTCGTTAGTTCGATTTAGCGTTATGTACAATTTCGATTAATTTTTCCCATGTAACTTTTTTTTTATCATTCCTAGAGAAATGTCGCATTCTAGAAAAGTTCTTAGAATTTAATTTTCTACAAATCTAGATTCTTTCGAAATTGGTCCAGCCACCAGGAGATGAGTTTCTATTCTGACTATAATAGTTAAGATTTTAGAATTCTCCGCTTTTATTAACCTCAATATCAAGCTGCATTCAAAATTTCATGTTGATATCATGAATGGAAGTACTATTTTTTTTAGTTTTAAATTTTCATACGACACAATCCATTCGTTAGTTCGATTTAGCGTTATGTACAATTTCGATTAATTTTTCCCATGTAACTTTTTTTTTTATCATTCCTAGAGAAATGTCGCATTCTAGAAAAGTTCTTAGAATTTAATTTTCTACAAATCTAGATTCTTTCGAAATTGGTCCAGCCACCAGGAGATGAGTTTCTATTCTGACTATAATAGTTAAGATTTTAGAATTCTCCGCTTTTATTAACCTCAATATCAAGCTGCATTCAAAATTTCATGTTGATATCATGAATGGAAGTACTATTTTTTTTAGTTTTAAATTTTCATACGACACAATCCATTCGTTAGTTCGATTTAGCGTTATGTACAATTTCGATTAATTTTTCCCATGTAACTTTTTTTTTTATCATTCGTAGAGAAATGTCGCATTCTAGAAAAGTTCTTAGAATTTAATTTTCTACAAATCTAGATTCTTTCGAATTGGTCCAGCCACCAGGAGATGAGTTTCTATTCCGACTATAATAGTTAAGATTTTAGAATTCTCCGCTTTTATTAACCTCAATATCAAGCTGCATTCAAAATTTCATGTTGATATCATGAATGGAAGTACTATTTTTTTTAGTTTTAAATTTTCATACGACACAATCCATTCGTTAGTTCGATTTAGCGTTATGTACAATTTCGATTAATTTTTCCCATGTAACTTTTTTTTTATCATTCCTAGAGAAATGTCGCATTCTAGAAAAGTTCTTAGAATTTAATTTTCTACAAATCTAGATTCTTTCGAAATTGGTCCAACCACCAGGAGATGAGTTTCTATTCTGACTATAATAGTTAAGATTTTAGAATTCTCCGCTTTTATTAACCTCAATATCAAGCTGCATTCAAAATTCATGTTGATATCATGAATGGAAGTACTATTTTTTTAGTTTTAAATTTTCATACGACACAATCCATTCGTTAGTTCGATTTAGCGTTATGTACAATTTCGATTAATTTTTCCCATGTAACTTTTTTTTTATCATTCCTAGAGAAATGTCGCATTCTAGAAAAGTTCTTAGAATTTAATTTTCTACAAATCTAGATTCTTTCGAAATTGGTCCAGCCACCAGGAGATGAGTTTTCTATTCTGACTATAATAGTTAAGATTTTAGAATTCTCCGCTTTTATTAACCTCAATATCAAGCTGCATTCAAAATTTCATGTTGATATCATGAATGGAAGTACTATTTTTTTTAGTTTTAAATTTTCATACGACACAATCCATTCGTTAGTTCGATTTAGCGTTATGTACAATTTCGATTAATTTTTCCCATGTAACTTTTTTTTTATCATTCCTAGAGAAATGTCGCATTCTAGAAAAGTTCTTAGAATTTAATTTTCTACAAATCTAGATTCTTTCGAAATTGGTCCAGCCACCAGGAGATGAGTTTCTATTCTGACTATAATAGTTAAGATTTTAGAATTCTCCGCTTTTATTAACCTCAATATCAAGCTGCATTCAAAATTTCATGTTGATATCATGAATGGAAGTACTATTTTTTTTAGTTTTAAATTTTCATACGACACAATCCATTCGTTAGTTCGATTTAGCGTTATGTACAATTTCGATTAATTTTTCCCATGTAACTTTTTTTTTATCATTCGTAGAGAAATGTCGCATTCTAGAAAAGTTCTTAGAATTTAATTTTCTACAAATCTAGATTCTTTCGAAATTGGTCCAGCCACCAGGAGATGAGTTTCTATTCTGACTATAATAGTTAAGATTTTAGAATTCTCCGCTTTTATTAACCTCAATATCAAGCTGCATTCAAAATTTCATGTTGATATCATGAATGGAAGTACTATTTTTTTTAGTTTTAAATTTTCATACGACACAATCCATTCGTTAGTTCGATTTAGCGTTATGTACAATTTCGATTAATTTTTCCCATGTAACTTTTTTTTTTATCATTCCTAGAGAAATGTCGCATTCTAGAAAAGTTCTTAGAATTTAATTTTCTACAAATCTAGATTCTTTCGAAATTGGTCCAGCCACCAGGAGATGAGTTTCTATTCCGACTATAATAGTTAAGATTTTAGAATTCTCCGCTTTTATTAACCTCAATATCAAGCTGCATTCAAAATTTCATGTTGATATCATGCATGGAAGTACTATTTTTTTTAGTTTTAAATTTTCATACGACACAATCCATTCGTTAGTTCGATTTAGCGTTATCTACAATTTCGATTAATTTTTCTCATGTAACTTTTTTTTTATCATTCCTAGAGAAATGTCGCATTCTAGAAAAGTTCTTAGAATTTAATTTTCTACAAATCTAGATTCTTTCGAAATTGGTCCAGCCACCAGGAGATGAGTTTCTATTCTGAATATAATAGTTAAGATTTTAGAATTCTCCGCTTTTATTAACCTCAATATCAAGCTGCATTAAAATTTCATGTTGATATCATGAATGGAAGTACTATTTTTTTTAGTTTTAAATTTTCATACGACACAATCCATTCGTTAGTTCGATTTAGCGTTATGTACAATTTCGATTAATTTTTCCCATGTAACTTTTTTTTTATCATTCCTAGAGAAATGTCGCATTATAGAAAAGTTCTTAGAATTTAATTTTCTACAAATCTAGATTCTTTCGAAATTGGTCCAGCCACCAGGAGATGAGTTTCTATTCTGACTATAATAGTTAAGATTTTAGAATTCTCCGCTTTTATTAACCTCAATATCAAGCTGCATTCAAAATTTCATGTTGATATCATGAATGGAAGTACTATTTTTTTTAGTTTTAAATTTTCATACGACACAATCCATTCGTTAGTTCGATTTAGCGTTATGTACAATTTCGATTAATTTTTCCCATGTAACTTTTTTTTTATCATTCCTAGAGAAATGTCGCATTCTAGAAAAGTTCTTAGAATTTAATTTTCTACAAATCTAGATTCTTTCGAAATTGGTCCAGCCACCAGGAGATGAGTTTCTATTCTGACTATAATAGTTAAGATTTTAGAATTCTCCGCTTTTATTAACCTCAATATCAAGCTGCATTCAAAATTTCATGTTGATATCATGAATGGAAGTACTATTTTTTTTAGTTTTAAATTTTCATACGACACAATCCATTCGTTAGTTCGATTTAGCGTTATGTACAATTTCGATTAATTTTTCCCATGTAACTTTTTTTTTATCATTCGTAGAGAAATGTCGCATTCTAGAAAAGTTCTTAGAATTTAATTTTCTACAAATCTAGATTCTTTCGAAATTGGTCCAGCCACCAGGAGATGAGTTTCTATTCTGACTATAATAGTTAAGATTTTAGAATTCTCCGCTTTTATTAACCTCAATATCAAGCTGCATTCAAAATTTCATGTTGATATCATGAATGGAAGTACTATTTTTTTAGTTTAATAAATTTTCATACGACACAATCCATTCGTTAGTTCGATTTAGCGTTATGTACAATTTCGATTAATTTTTCCCATGTAACTTTTTTTTTATCATTCGTAGAGAAATGTCGCATTCTAGAAAAGTTCTTAGAATTTAATTTTCTACAAATCTAGATTCTTTCGAAATTGGTCCAGCCACCAGGAGATGAGTTTCTATTCTGACTATAATAGTTAAGATTTTAGAATTCTCCGCTTTTATTAACCTCAATATCAAGCTGCATTCAAAATTTCATGTTGATATCATGAATGGAAGTACTATTTTTTTAGTTTTAAATTTTCATACGACACAATCCATTCGTTAGTTCGATTTAGCGTTATGTACAATTTCGATTAATTTTTCCCATGTAACTTTTTTTTTATCATTCCTAGAGAAATGTCGCATTCTAGAAAAGTTCTTAGAATTTAATTTTCTACAAATCTAGATTCTTTCGAAATTGGTCCAGCCACCAGGAGATGAGTTTCTATTCTGACTATAATAGTTAAGATTTTAGAATTCTCCGCTTTTATTAACCTCAATATCAAGCTGCATTCAAAATTTCATGTTGATATCATGAATGGAAGTACTAATTTTTTTAGTTTAAATTTTCATACGACACAATCCATTCGTTAGTTCGATTTAGCGTTATGTACAATTTCGATTAATTTTTCCCATGTAACTTTTTTTTTATCATTCGTAGAGAAATGTCGCATTCTAGAAAAGTTCTTAGAATTTAATTTTCTACAAATCTAGATTCTTTCGAAATTGGTCCAGCCACCAGGAGATGAGTTTCTATTCTGACTATAATAGTTAAGATTTTAGAATTCTCCGCTTTTATTAACCTCAATATCAAGCTGCATTCAAAATTTCATGTTGATATCATGAATGGAAGTACTATTTTTTTTAGTTTTAAATTTTCATACGACACAATCCATTCGTTAGTTCGATTTAGCGTTATGTTCAATTTCGATTAATTTTTCCCATGTAACTTTTTTTTTATCATTCGTAGAGAAATGTCGCATTCTAGAAAAGTTCTTAGAATTTAATTTTCTACAAATCTAGATTCTTTCGAAATTGGTCCAGCCACCAGGAGATGAGTTTCTATTCTGACTATAATAGTTAAGATTTTAGAATTCTCCGCTTTTATTAACCTCAATATCAAGCTGCATTCAAAATTTCATGTTGATATCATGAATGGAAGTACTATTTTTTTAGTTTTAAATTTTCATACGACACAATCCATTCGTTAGTTCGATTTAGCGTTATGTACAATTTCGATTAATTTTTCCCATGTAACTTTTTTTTTATCATTCGTAGAGAAATGTCGCATTCTAGAAAAGTTCTTAGAATTTAATTTTCTACAAATCTAGATTCTTTCGAAATTGGTCCAGCCACCAGGAGATGAGTTTCTATTCCGACTATAATAGTTAAGATTTTAGAATTCTCCGCTTTTATTAACCTCAATATCAAGCTGCATTCAAAATTTCATGTTGATATCATGAATGGAAGTACTAATTTTTTTAGTTTTAAATTTTCATACGACACAATCCATTCGTTAGTTCGATTTAGCGTTATGTACAATTTCGATTAATTTTTCCCATGTAACTTTTTTTTTATCATTCGTAGAGAAATGTCGCATTCTAGAAAAGTTCTTAGAATTTAATTTTCTACAAATCTAGATTCTTTCGAAATTGGTCCAGCCACCAGGAGATGAGTTTCTATTCTGACTATAATAGTTAAGATTTTAGAATTCTCCGCTTTTATTAACCTCAATATCAAGCTGCATTCAAAATTTCATGTTGATATCATGAATGGAAGTACTATTTTTTTTAGTTTTAAATTTTCATACGACACAATCCATTCGTTAGTTCGATTTAGCGTTATGTACAATTTCGATTAATTTTTCCCATGTAACTTTTTTTTTATCATTCCTAGAGAAATGTCGCATTCTAGAAAAGTTCTTAGAATTTAATTTTCTACAAATCTAGATTCTTTCGAAATTGGTCCAGCCACCAGGAGATGAGTTTCTATTCTGACTATAATAGTTAAGATTTTAGAATTCTCCGCTTTTATTAACCTCAATATCAAGCTGCATTCAAAATTTCATGTTGATATCATGAATGGAAGTACTATTTTTTTTAGTTTTAAATTTTCATACGACACAATCCATTCGTTAGTTCGATTTAGCGTTATGTACAATTTCGATTAATTTTTCCCATGTAACTTTTTTTTTATCATTCCTAGAGAAATGTCGCATTCTAGAAAAGTTCTTAGAATTTAATTTTCTACAAATCTAGATTCTTTCGAAATTGGTCCAGCCACCAGGAGATGAGTTTCTATTCTGACTATAATAGTTAAGATTTTAGAATTCTCCGCTTTTATTAACCTCAATATCAAGCTGCATTCAAAATTTCATGTTGATATCATGAATGGAAGTACTATTTTTTTTAGTTTTAAATTTTCATACGACACAATCCATTCGTTAGTTCGATTTAGCGTTATGTACAATTTCGATTAATTTTTCCCATGTAACTTTTTTTTTATCATTCGTAGAGAAATGTCGCATTCTAGAAAAGTTCTTAGAATTTAATTTTCTACAAATCTAGATTCTTTCGAAATTGGTCCAGCCACCAGGAGATGAGTTTCTATTCTGACTATAATAGTTAAGATTTTAGAATTCTCCGCTTTTATTAACCTCAATATCAAGCTGCATTCAAAATTTCATGTTGATATCATGAATGGAAGTACTATTTTTTTTAGTTTTAAATTTTCATACGACACAATCCATTCGTTAGTTCGATTTAGCGTTATGTTCAATTTCGATTAATTTTTCCCATGTAACTTTTTTTTTATCATTCGTAGAGAAATGTCGCATTCTAGAAAAGTTCTTAGAATTTAATTTTCTACAAATCTAGATTCTTTCGAAATTGGTCCAGCCACCAGGAGATGAGTTTCTATTCTGACTATAATAGTTAAGATTTTAGAATTCTCCGCTTTTATTAACCTCAATATCAAGCTGCATTCAAAATTTCATGTTGATATCATGAATGGAAGTACTATTTTTTTAGTTTTAAATTTTCATACGACACAATCCATTCGTTAGTTCGATTTAGCGTTATGTACAATTTCGATTAATTTTTCCCATGTAACTTTTTTTTTATCATTCCTAGAGAAATGTCGCATTCTAGAAAAGTTCTTAGAATTTAATTTTCTACAAATCTAGATTCTTTCGAAATTGGTCCAGCCACCAGGAGATGAGTTTATATTCTGACTATAATAGTTAAGATTTTAGAATTCTCCGCTTTTATTAACCTCAATATCAAGCTGCATTCAAAATTTCATGTTGATATCATGAATGGAAGTACTAATTTTTTTAGTTTTAAATTTTCATACGACACAATCCATTCGTTAGTTCGATTTAGCGTTATGTACAATTTCGATTAATTTTTCCCATGTAACTTTTTTTTATCATTCGTAGAGAAATGTCGCATTCTAGAAAAGTTCTTAGAATTTAATTTTCTACAAATCTAGATTCTTTCGAAATTGGTCCAACCACCAGGAGATGAGTTTCTATTCTGACTATAATAGTTAAGATTTTAGAATTCTCCGCTTTTATTAACCTCAATATCAAGCTGCATTCAAAATTTCATGTTGATATCATGAATGGAAGTACTATTTTTTTTAGTTTTAAATTTTCATACGACACAATCCATTCGTTAGTTCGATTTAGCGTTATGTACAATTTCGATTAATTTTTCCCATGTAACTTTTTTTTTATCATTCGTAGAGAAATGTCGCATTCTAGAAAAGTTCTTAGAATTTAATTTTCTACAAATCTAGATTCTTTCGAAATTGGTCCAGCCACCAGGAGATGAGTTTCTATTCTGACTATAATAGTTAAGATTTTAGAATTCTCCGCTTTTATTAACCTCAATATCAAGCTGCATTCAAAATTTCATGTTGATATCATGAATGGAAGTACTAATTTTTTTAGTTTTAAATTTTCATACGACACAATCCATTCGTTAGTTCGATTTAGCGTTATGTACAATTTCGATTAATTTTTCCCATGTAACTTTTTTTTTATCATTCGTAGAGAAATGTCGCATTCTAGAAAAGTTCTTAGAATTTAATTTTCTACAAATCTAGATTCTTTCGAAATTGGTCCAGCCACCAGGAGATGAGTTTCTATTCTGACTATAATAGTTAAGATTTTAGAATTCTCCGCTTTTATTAACCTCAATATCAAGCTGCATTCAAAATTTCATGTTGATATCATGAATGGAAGTACTAATTTTTTTAGTTTTAAATTTTCATACGACACAATCCATTCGTTAGTTCGATTTAGCGTTATGTACAATTTCGATTAATTTTTCCCATGTAACTTTTTTTTTATCATTCCTAGAGAAATGTCGCATTCTAGAAAAGTTCTTAGAATTTAATTTTCTACAAATCTAGATTCTTTCGAAATTGGTCCAGCCACCAGGAGATGAGTTTCTATTCTGACTATAATAGTTAAGATTTTAGAATTCTCCGCTTTTATTAACCTCAATATCAAGCTGCATTCAAAATTTCATGTTGATATCATGAATGGAAGTACTAATTTTTTTAGTTTTAAATTTTCATACGACACAATCCATTCGTTAGTTCGATTTAGCGTTATGTACAATTTCGATTAATTTTTCCCATGTAACTTTTTTTTTATCATTCGTAGAGAAATGTCGCATTCTAGAAAAGTTCTTAGAATTTAATTTTCTACAAATCTAGATTCTTTCGAAATTGGTCCAGCCACCAGGAGATGAGTTTCTATTCTGACTATAATAGTTAAGATTTTAGAATTCTCCGCTTTTATTAACCTCAATATCAAGCTGCATTCAAAATTTCATGTTGATATCATGAATGGAAGTACTATTTTTTTTAGTTTTAAATTTTCATACGACACAATCCATTCGTTAGTTCGATTTAGCGTTATGTACAATTTCGATTAATTTTTCCCATGTAACTTTTTTTTTATCATTCGTAGAGAAATGTCGCATTCTAGAAAAGTTCTTAGAATTTAATTTTCTACAAATCTAGATTCTTTCGAAATTGGTCCAGCCACCAGGAGATGAGTTTCTATTCCGACTATAATAGTTAAGATTTTAGAATTCTCCGCTTTTATTAACCTCAATATCAAGCTGCATTCAAAATTTCATGTTGATATCATGAATGGAAGTACTAATTTTTTTAGTTTTAAATTTTCATACGACACAATCCATTCGTTAGTTCGATTTAGCGTTATGTACAATTTCGATTAATTTTTCCCATGTAACTTTTTTTTATAATTCGTAGAGAAATGTCGCATTCTAGAAAAGTTCTTAGAATTTAATTTTCTACAAATCTAGATTCTTTCGAAATTGGTCCAGCCACCAGGAGATGAGTTTCTATTCCGACTATAATAGTTAAGATTTTAGAATTCTCCGCTTTTATTAACCTCAATATCAAGCTGCATTCAAAATTTCATGTTGATATCATGAATGGAAGTACTATTTTTTTTAGTTTTAAATTTTCATACGACACAATCCATTCGTTAGTTCGATTTAGCGTTATGTACAATTTCGATTAATTTTTCCCATGTAACTTTTTTTTTATCATTCCTAGAGAAATGTCGCATTCTAGAAAAGTTCTTAGAATTTAATTTTCTACAAATCTAGATTCTTTCGAAATTGGTCCAGCCACCAGGAGATGAGTTTCTATTCTGACTATAATAGTTAAGATTTTAGAATTCTCCGCTTTTATTAACCTCAATATCAAGCTGCATTCAAAATTTCATGTTGATATCATGAATGGAAGTACTAATTTTTTTAGTTTTAAATTTTCATACGACACAATCCATTCGTTAGTTCGATTTAGCGTTATGTACAATTTCGATTAATTTTTCCCATGTAACTTTTTTTTTATCATTCGTAGAGAAATGTCGCATTCTAGAAAAGTTCTTAGAATTTAATTTTCTACAAATCTAGATTCTTTCGAAATTGGTCCAGCCACCAGGAGATGAGTTTCTATTCCGACTATAATAGTTAAGATTTTAGAATTCTCCGCTTTTATTAACCTCAATATCAAGCTGCATTCAAAATTTCATGTTGATATCATGAATGGAAGTACTATTTTTTTTAGTTTTAAATTTTCATACGACACAATCCATTCGTTAGTTCGATTTAGCGTTATGTACAATTTCGATTAATTTTTCCCATGTAACTTTTTTTTTATCATTCCTAGAGAAATGTCGCATTCTAGAAAAGTTCTTAGAATTTAATTTTCTACAAATCTAGATTCTTTCGAAATTGGTCCAACCACCAGGAGATGAGTTTCTATTCTGACTATAATAGTTAAGATTTTAGAATTCTCCGCTTTTATTAACCTCAATATCAAGCTGCATTCAAAATTTCATGTTGATATCATGAATGGAAGTACTATTTTTTTTAGTTTTAAATTTTCATACGACACAATCCATTCGTTAGTTCGATTTAGCGTTATGTACAATTTCGATTAATTTTTCCCATGTAACTTTTTTTTTATCATTCGTAGAGAAATGTCGCATTCTAGAAAAGTTCTTAGAATTTAATTTTCTACAAATCTAGATTCTTTCGAAATTGGTCCAGCCACCAGGAGATGAGTTTCTATTCTGACTATAATAGTTAAGATTTTAGAATTCTCCGCTTTTATTAACCTCAATATCAAGCTGCATTCAAAATTTCATGTTGATATCATGAATGGAAGTACTATTTTTTTTAGTTTTAAATTTTCATACGACACAATCCATTCGTTAGTTCGATTTAGCGTTATGTACAATTTCGATTAATTTTTCCCATGTAACTTTTTTTTTATCATTCGTAGAGAAATGTCGCATTCTAGAAAAGTTCTTAGAATTTAATTTTCTACAAATCTAGATTCTTTCGAAATTGGTCCAGCCACCAGGAGATGAGTTTCTATTCTGACTATAATAGTTAAGATTTTAGAATTCTCCGCTTTTATTAACCTCAATATCAAGCTGCATTCAAAATTTCATGTTGATATCATGAATGGAAGTACTAATTTTTTTAGTTTTAAATTTTCATACGACACAATCCATTCGTTAGTTCGATTTAGCGTTATGTACAATTTCGATTAATTTTTCCCATGTAACTTTTTTTTTATCATTCGTAGAGAAATGTCGCATTCTAGAAAAGTTCTTAGAATTTAATTTTCTACAAATCTAGATTCTTTCGAAATTGGTCCAGCCACCAGGAGATGAGTTTCTATTCTGACTATAATAGTTAAGATTTTAGAATTCTCCGCTTTTATTAACCTCAATATCAAGCTGCATTCAAAATTTCATGTTGATATCATGAATGGAAGTACTAATTTTTTTAGTTTTAAATTTTCATACGACACAATCCATTCGTTAGTTCGATTTAGCGTTATGTACAATTTCGATTAATTTTTCCCATGTAACTTTTTTTTTATCATTCGTAGAGAAATGTCGCATTCTAGAAAAGTTCTTAGAATTTAATTTTCTACAAATCTAGATTCTTTCGAAATTGGTCCAGCCACCAGGAGATGAGTTTCTATTCTGACTATAATAGTTAAGATTTTAGAATTCTCCGCTTTTATTAACCTCAATATCAAGCTGCATTCAAAATTTCATGTTGATATCATGAATGGAAGTACTAATTTTTTTAGTTTTAAATTTTCATACGACACAATCCATTCGTTAGTTCGATTTAGCGTTATGTACAATTTCGATTAATTTTTCCCATGTAACTTTTTTTTTATCATTCGTAGAGAAATGTCGCATTCTAGAAAAGTTCTTAGAATTTAATTTTCTACAAATCTAGATTCTTTCGAAATTGGTCCAGCCACCAGGAGATGAGTTTCTATTCCGACTATAATAGTTAAGATTTTAGAATTCTCCGCTTTTATTAACCTCAATATCAAGCTGCATTCAAAATTTCATGTTGATATCATGAATGGAAGTACAATTTTTTTAGTTTTAAATTTTCATACGACACAATCCATTCGTTAGTTCGATTTAGCGTTATGTACAATTTCGATTAATTTTTCCCATGTAACTTTTTTTTTATCATTCCTAGAGAAATGTCGCATTCTAGAAAAGTTCTTAGAATTTAATTTTCTACAAATCTAGATTCTTTCGAAATTGGTCCAGCCACCAGGAGATGAGTTTCTATTCTGACTATAATAGTTAAGATTTTAGAATTCTCCGCTTTTATTAACCTCAATATCAAGCTGCATTCAAAATTTCATGTTGATATCATGAATGGAAGTACTATTTTTTTTAGTTTTAAATTTTCATACGACACAATCCATTCGTTAGTTCGATTTAGCGTTATGTACAATTTCGATTAATTTTTCCCATGTAACTTTTTTTTTATCATTCGTAGAGAAATGTCGCATTCTAGAAAAGTTCTTAGAATTTAATTTTCTACAAATCTAGATTCTTTCGAAATTGGTCCAGCCACCAGGAGATGAGTTTCTATTCTGACTATAATAGTTAATATTTTAGAATTCTCCGCTTTTATTAACCTCAATATCAAGCTGCATTCAAAATTTCATGTTGATATCATGAATGGAAGTACTATTTTTTTAGTTTTAAATTTTCATACGACACAATCCATTCGTTAGTTCGATTTAGCGTTATGTACAATTTCGATTAATTTTTCCCATGTAACTTTTTTTTTATAATTCGTAGAGAAATGTCGCATTCTAGAAAAGTTCTTAGAATTTAATTTTCTACAAATCTAGATTCTTTCGAAATTGGTCCAGCCACCAGGAGATGAGTTTCTATTCCGACTATAATAGTTAAGATTTTAGAATTCTCCGCTTTTATTAACCTCAATATCAAGCTGCATTCAAAATTTCATGTTGATATCATGAATGGAAGTACTATTTTTTTTAGTTTTAAATTTTCATACGACACACTCCATTCGTTAGTTCGATTTAGCGTTATGTACAATTTCGATTAATTTTTCCCATGTAACTTTTTTTTTATCATTCGTAGAGAAATGTCGCATTCTAGAAAAGTTCTTAGAATTTAATTTTCTACAAATCTAGATTCTTTCGAAATTGGTCCAGCCACCAGGAGATGAGTTTCTATTCTGACTATAATAGTTAAGATTTTAGAATTCTCCGCTTTTATTAACCTCAATATCAAGCTGCATTCAAAATTTCATGTTGATATCATGAATGGAAGTACTATTTTTTTTAGTTTTAAATTTTCATACGACACAATCCATTCGTTAGTTCGATTTAGCGTTATGTTCAATTTCGATTAATTTTTCCCATGTAACTTTTTTTTTATCATTCGTAGAGAAATGTCGCATTCTAGAAAAGTTCTTAGAATTTAATTTTCTACAAATCTAGATTCTTTCGAAATTGGTCCAGCCACCAGGAGATGAGTTTCTATTCTGACTATAATAGTTAAGATTTTAGAATTCTCCGCTTTTATTAACCTCAATATCAAGCTGCATTCAAAATTTCATGTTGATATCATGAATGGAAGTACTATTTTTTTAGTTTTAAATTTTCATACGACACAATCCATTCGTTAGTTCGATTTAGCGTTATGTACAATTTCGATTAATTTTTCCCATGTAACTTTTTTTTTATCATTCGTAGAGAAATGTCGCATTCTAGAAAAGTTCTTAGAATTTAATTTTCTACAAATCTAGATTCTTTCGAAATTGGTCCAGCCACCAGGAGATGAGTTTCTATTCCGACTATAATAGTTAAGATTTTAGAATTCTCCGCTTTTATTAACCTCAATATCAAGCTGCATTCAAAATTTCATGTTGATATCATGAATGGAAGTACTAATTTTTTTAGTTTTAAATTTTCATACGACACAATCCATTCGTTAGTTCGATTTAGCGTTATGTACAATTTCGATTAATTTTTCCCATGTAACTTTTTTTTTATCATTCGTAGAGAAATGTCGCATTCTAGAAAAGTTCTTAGAATTTAATTTTCTACAAATCTAGATTCTTTCGAAATTGGTCCAGCCACCAGGAGATGAGTTTCTATTCTGACTATAATAGTTAAGATTTTAGAATTCTCCGCTTTTATTAACCTCAATATCAAGCTGCATTCAAAATTTCATGTTGATATCATGAATGGAAGTACTATTTTTTTTAGTTTTAAATTTTCATACGACACAATCCATTCGTTAGTTCGATTTAGCGTTATGTACAATTTCGATTAATTTTTCCCATGTAACTTTTTTTTTATCATTCCTAGAGAAATGTCGCATTCTAGAAAAGTTCTTAGAATTTAATTTTCTACAAATCTAGATTCTTTCGAAATTGGTCCAGCCACCAGGAGATGAGTTTCTATTCTGACTATAATAGTTAAGATTTTAGAATTCTCCGCTTTTATTAACCTCAATATCAAGCTGCATTCAAAATTTCATGTTGATATCATGAATGGAAGTACTATTTTTTTTAGTTTTAAATTTTCATACGACACAATCCATTCGTTAGTTCGATTTAGCGTTATGTACAATTTCGATTAATTTTTCCCATGTAACTTTTTTTTTATCATTCCTAGAGAAATGTCGCATTCTAGAAAAGTTCTTAGAATTAAATTTTCTACAAATCTAGATTCTTTCGAAATTGGTCCAGCCACCAGGAGATGAGTTTCTATTCTGACTATAATAGTTAAGATTTTAGAATTCTCCGCTTTTATTAACCTCAATATCAAGCTGCATTCAAAATTTCATGTTGATATCATGAATGGAAGTACTATTTTTTTTAGTTTTAAATTTTCATACGACACAATCCATTCGTTAGTTCGATTTAGCGTTATGTACAATTTCGATTAATTTTTCCCATGTAACTTTTTTTTTATCATTCGTAGAGAAATGTCGCATTCTAGAAAAGTTCTTAGAATTTAATTTTCTACAAATCTAGATTCTTTCGAAATTGGTCCAGCCACCAGGAGATGAGTTTCTATTCTGACTATAATAGTTAAGATTTTAGAATTCTCCGCTTTTATTAACCTCAATATCAAGCTGCATTCAAAATTTCATGTTGATATCATGAATGGAAGTACTATTTTTTTTAGTTTTAAATTTTCATACGACACAATCCATTCGTTAGTTCGATTTAGCGTTATGTTCAATTTCGATTAATTTTTCCCATGTAACTTTTTTTTTATCATTCGTAGAGAAATGTCGCATTCTAGAAAAGTTCTTAGAATTTAATTTTCTACAAATCTAGATTCTTTCGAAATTGGTCCAGCCACCAGGAGATGAGTTTCTATTCTGACTATAATAGTTAAGATTTTAGAATTCTCCGCTTTTATTAACCTCAATATCAAGCTGCATTCAAAATTTCATGTTGATATCATGAATGGAAGTACTATTTTTTTAGTTTTAAATTTTCATACGACACAATCCATTCGTTAGTTCGATTTAGCGTTATGTACAATTTCGATTAATTTTTCCCATGTAACTTTTTTTTTATCATTCCTAGAGAAATGTCGCATTCTAGAAAAGTTCTTAGAATTTAATTTTCTACAAATCTAGATTCTTTCGAAATTGGTCCAGCCACCAGGAGATGAGTTTATATTCTGACTATAATAGTTAAGATTTTAGAATTCTCCGCTTTTATTAACCTCAATATCAAGCTGCATTCAAAATTTCATGTTGATATCATGAATGGAAGTACTAATTTTTTTAGTTTTAAATTTTCATACGACACAATCCATTCGTTAGTTCGATTTAGCGTTATGTACAATTTCGATTAATTTTTCCCATGTAACTTTTTTTTATCATTCGTAGAGAAATGTCGCATTCTAGAAAAGTTCTTAGAATTTAATTTTCTACAAATCTAGATTCTTTCGAAATTGGTCCAACCACCAGGAGATGAGTTTCTATTCTGACTATAATAGTTAAGATTTTAGAATTCTCCGCTTTTATTAACCTCAATATCAAGCTGCATTCAAAATTTCATGTTGATATCATGAATGGAAGTACTATTTTTTTTAGTTTTAAATTTTCATACGACACAATCCATTCGTTAGTTCGATTTAGCGTTATGTACAATTTCGATTAATTTTTCCCATGTAACTTTTTTTTTATCATTCGTAGAGAAATGTCGCATTCTAGAAAAGTTCTTAGAATTTAATTTTCTACAAATCTAGATTCTTTCGAAATTGGTCCAGCCACCAGGAGATGAGTTTCTATTCTGACTATAATAGTTAAGATTTTAGAATTCTCCGCTTTTATTAACCTCAATATCAAGCTGCATTCAAAATTTCATGTTGATATCATGAATGGAAGTACTAATTTTTTTAGTTTTAAATTTTCATACGACACAATCCATTCGTTAGTTCGATTTAGCGTTATGTACAATTTCGATTAATTTTTCCCATGTAACTTTTTTTTTATCATTCGTAGAGAAATGTCGATTTCTAGAAAAGTTCTTAGAATTTAATTTTCTACAAATCTAGATTCTTTCGAAATTGGTCCAGCCACCAGGAGATGAGTTTCTATTCTGACTATAATAGTTAAGATTTTAGAATTCTCCGCTTTTATTAACCTCAATATCAAGCTGCATTCAAAATTTCATGTTGATATCATGAATGGAAGTACTAATTTTTTTAGTTTTAAATTTTCATACGACACAATCCATTCGTTAGTTCGATTTAGCGTTATGTACAATTTCGATTAATTTTTCCCATGTAACTTTTTTTTTATCATTCCTAGAGAAATGTCGCATTCTAGAAAAGTTCTTAGAATTTAATTTTCTACAAATCTAGATTCTTTCGAAATTGGTCCAGCCACCAGGAGATGAGTTTCTATTCTGACTATAATAGTTAAGATTTTAGAATTCTCCGCTTTTATTAACCTCAATATCAAGCTGCATTCAAAATTTCATGTTGATATCATGAATGGAAGTACTAATTTTTTTAGTTTTAAATTTTCATACGACACAATCCATTCGTTAGTTCGATTTAGCGTTATGTACAATTTCGATTAATTTTTCCCATGTAACTTTTTTTTTATCATTCGTAGAGAAATGTCGCATTCTAGAAAAGTTCTTAGAATTTAATTTTCTACAAATCTAGATTCTTTCGAAATTGGTCCAGCCACCAGGAGATGAGTTTCTATTCTGACTATAATAGTTAAGATTTTAGAATTCTCCGCTTTTATTAACCTCAATATCAAGCTGCATTCAAAATTTCATGTTGATATCATGAATGGAAGTACTATTTTTTTTAGTTTTAAATTTTCATACGACACAATCCATTCGTTAGTTCGATTTAGCGTTATGTACAATTTCGATTAATTTTTCCCATGTAACTTTTTTTTTATCATTCGTAGAGAAATGTCGCATTCTAGAAAAGTTCTTAGAATTTAATTTTCTACAAATCTAGATTCTTTCGAAATTGGTCCAGCCACCAGGAGATGAGTTTCTATTCCGACTATAATAGTTAAGATTTTAGAATTCTCCGCTTTTATTAACCTCAATATCAAGCTGCATTCAAAATTTCATGTTGATATCATGAATGGAAGTACTAATTTTTTTAGTTTTAAATTTTCATACGACACAATCCATTCGTTAGTTCGATTTAGCGTTATGTACAATTTCGATTAATTTTTCCCATGTAACTTTTTTTTATAATTCGTAGAGAAATGTCGCATTCTAGAAAAGTTCTTAGAATTTAATTTTCTACAAATCTAGATTCTTTCGAAATTGGTCCAGCCACCAGGAGATGAGTTTCTATTCCGACTATAATAGTTAAGATTTTAGAATTCTCCGCTTTTATTAACCTCAATATCAAGCTGCATTCAAAATTTCATGTTGATATCATGAATGGAAGTACTATTTTTTTTAGTTTTAAATTTTCATACGACACAATCCATTCGTTAGTTCGATTTAGCGTTATGTACAATTTCGATTAATTTTTCCCATGTAACTTTTTTTTTATCATTCCTAGAGAAATGTCGCATTCTAGAAAAGTTCTTAGAATTTAATTTTCTACAAATCTAGATTCTTTCGAAATTGGTCCAGCCACCAGGAGATGAGTTTCTATTCTGACTATAATAGTTAAGATTTTAGAATTCTCCGCTTTTATTAACCTCAATATCAAGCTGCATTCAAAATTTCATGTTGATATCATGAATGGAAGTACTAATTTTTTTAGTTTTAAATTTTCATACGACACAATCCATTCGTTAGTTCGATTTAGCGTTATGTACAATTTCGATTAATTTTTCCCATGTAACTTTTTTTTTATCATTCGTAGAGAAATGTCGCATTCTAGAAAAGTTCTTAGAATTTAATTTTCTACAAATCTAGATTCTTTCGAAATTGGTCCAGCCACCAGGAGATGAGTTTCTATTCCGACTATAATAGTTAAGATTTTAGAATTCTCCGCTTTTATTAACCTCAATATCAAGCTGCATTCAAAATTTCATGTTGATATCATGAATGGAAGTACTATTTTTTTTAGTTTTAAATTTTCATACGACACAATCCATTCGTTAGTTCGATTTAGCGTTATGTACAATTTCGATTAATTTTTCCCATGTAACTTTTTTTTTATCATTCCTAGAGAAATGTCGCATTCTAGAAAAGTTCTTAGAATTTAATTTTCTACAAATCTAGATTCTTTCGAAATTGGTCCAACCACCAGGAGATGAGTTTCTATTCTGACTATAATAGTTAAGATTTTAGAATTCTCCGCTTTTATTAACCTCAATATCAAGCTGCATTCAAAATTTCATGTTGATATCATGAATGGAAGTACTATTTTTTTTAGTTTTAAATTTTCATACGACACAATCCATTCGTTAGTTCGATTTAGCGTTATGTACAATTTCGATTAATTTTTCCCATGTAACTTTTTTTTTATCATTCGTAGAGAAATGTCGCATTCTAGAAAAGTTCTTAGAATTTAATTTTCTACAAATCTAGATTCTTTCGAAATTGGTCCAGCCACCAGGAGATGAGTTTCTATTCTGACTATAATAGTTAAGATTTTAGAATTCTCCGCTTTTATTAACCTCAATATCAAGCTGCATTCAAAATTTCATGTTGATATCATGAATGGAAGTACTATTTTTTTTAGTTTTAAATTTTCATACGACACAATCCATTCGTTAGTTCGATTTAGCGTTATGTACAATTTCGATTAATTTTTCCCATGTAACTTTTTTTTTATCATTCGTAGAGAAATGTCGCATTCTAGAAAAGTTCTTAGAATTTAATTTTCTACAAATCTAGATTCTTTCGAAATTGGTCCAGCCACCAGGAGATGAGTTTCTATTCTGACTATAATAGTTAAGATTTTAGAATTCTCCGCTTTTATTAACCTCAATATCAAGCTGCATTCAAAATTTCATGTTGATATCATGAATGGAAGTACTAATTTTTTTAGTTTTAAATTTTCATACGACACAATCCATTCGTTAGTTCGATTTAGCGTTATGTACAATTTCGATTAATTTTTCCCATGTAACTTTTTTTTTATCATTCGTAGAGAAATGTCGCATTCTAGAAAAGTTCTTAGAATTTAATTTTCTACAAATCTAGATTCTTTCGAAATTGGTCCAGCCACCAGGAGATGAGTTTCTATTCTGACTATAATAGTTAAGATTTTAGAATTCTCCGCTTTTATTAACCTCAATATCAAGCTGCATTCAAAATTTCATGTTGATATCATGAATGGAAGTACTAATTTTTTTAGTTTTAAATTTTCATACGACACAATCCATTCGTTAGTTCGATTTAGCGTTATGTACAATTTCGATTAATTTTTCCCATGTAACTTTTTTTTTATCATTCGTAGAGAAATGTCGCATTCTAGAAAAGTTCTTAGAATTTAATTTTCTACAAATCTAGATTCTTTCGAAATTGGTCCAGCCACCAGGAGATGAGTTTCTATTCTGACTATAATAGTTAAGATTTTAGAATTCTCCGCTTTTATTAACCTCAATATCAAGCTGCATTCAAAATTTCATGTTGATATCATGAATGGAAGTACTAATTTTTTTAGTTTTAAATTTTCATACGACACAATCCATTCGTTAGTTCGATTTAGCGTTATGTACAATTTCGATTAATTTTTCCCATGTAACTTTTTTTTTATCATTCGTAGAGAAATGTCGCATTCTAGAAAAGTTCTTAGAATTTAATTTTCTACAAATCTAGATTCTTTCGAAATTGGTCCAGCCACCAGGAGATGAGTTTCTATTCCGACTATAATAGTTAAGATTTTAGAATTCTCCGCTTTTATTAACCTCAATATCAAGCTGCATTCAAAATTTCATGTTGATATCATGAATGGAAGTACAATTTTTTTAGTTTTAAATTTTCATACGACACAATCCATTCGTTAGTTCGATTTAGCGTTATGTACAATTTCGATTAATTTTTCCCATGTAACTTTTTTTTTATCATTCCTAGAGAAATGTCGCATTCTAGAAAAGTTCTTAGAATTTAATTTTCTACAAATCTAGATTCTTTCGAAATTGGTCCAGCCACCAGGAGATGAGTTTCTATTCTGACTATAATAGTTAAGATTTTAGAATTCTCCGCTTTTATTAACCTCAATATCAAGCTGCATTCAAAATTTCATGTTGATATCATGAATGGAAGTACTATTTTTTTTAGTTTTAAATTTTCATACGACACAATCCATTCGTTAGTTCGATTTAGCGTTATGTACAATTTCAATTAATTTTTCCCATGTAACTTTTTTTTTATCATTCGTAGAGAAATGTCGCATTCTAGAAAAGTTCTTAGAATTTAATTTTCTACAAATCTAGATTCTTTCGAAATTGGTCCAGCCACCAGGAGATGAGTTTCTATTCTGACTATAATAGTTAATATTTTAGAATTCTCCGCTTTTATTAACCTCAATATCAAGCTGCATTCAAAATTTCATGTTGATATCATGAATGGAAGTACTATTTTTTTAGTTTTAAATTTTCATACGACACAATCCATTCGTTAGTTCGATTTAGCGTTATGTACAATTTCGATTAATTTTTCCCATGTAACTTTTTTTTTATAATTCGTAGAGAAATGTCGCATTCTAGAAAAGTTCTTAGAATTTAATTTTCTACAAATCTAGATTCTTTCGAAATTGGTCCAGCCACCAGGAGATGAGTTTCTATTCCGACTATAATAGTTAAGATTTTAGAATTCTCCGCTTTTATTAACCTCAATATCAAGCTGCATTCAAAATTTCATGTTGATATCATGAATGGAAGTACTATTTTTTTTAGTTTTAAATTTTCATACGACACAATCCATTCGTTAGTTCGATTTAGCGTTATGTACAATTTCGATTAATTTTTCCCATGTAACTTTTTTTTTATCATTCGTAGAGAAATGTCGCATTCTAGAAAAGTTCTTAGAATTTAATTTTCTACAAATCTAGATTCTTTCGAAATTGGTCCAGCCACCAGGAGATGAGTTTCTATTCTGACTATAATAGTTAAGATTTTAGAATTCTCCGCTTTTATTAACCTCAATATCAAGCTGCATTCAAAATTTCATGTTGATATCATGAATGGAAGTACTAATTTTTTTAGTTTTAAATTTTCATACGACACAATCCATTCGTTAGTTCGATTTAGCGTTATGTACAATTTCGATTAATTTTTTCCATGTAACTTTTTTTTATCATTCGTAGAGAAATGTCGCATTCTAGAAAAGTTCTTAGAATTTAATTTTCTACAAATCTAGATTCTTTCGAAATTGGTCCAACCACCAGGAGATGAGTTTCTATTCTGACTATAATAGTTAAGATTTTAGAATTCTCCGCTTTTATTAACCTCAATATCAAGCTGCATTCAAAATTTCATGTTGATATCATGAATGGAAGTACTATTTTTTTTAGTTTTAAATTTTCATACGACACAATCCATTCGTTAGTTCGATTTAGCGTTATGTACAATTTCGATTAATTTTTCCCATGTAACTTTTTTTTTATCATTCGTAGAGAAATGTCGCATTCTAGAAAAGTTCTTAGAATTTAATTTTCTACAAATCTAGATTCTTTCGAAATTGGTCCAGCCACCAGGAGATGAGTTTCTATTCTGACTATAATAGCTAAGATTTTAGAATTCTCCGCTTTTATTAACCTCAATATCAAGCTGCATTCAAAATTTCATGTTGATATCATGAATGGAAGTACTATTTTTTTTAGTTTTAAATTTTCATACGACACAATCCATTCGTTAGTTCGATTTAGCGTTATGTACAATTTCGATTAATTTTTCCCATGTAACTTTTTTTTTATCATTCCTAGAGAAATGTCGCATTCTAGAAAAGTTCTTAGAATTTAATTTTCTACAAATCTAGATTCTTTCGAAATTGGTCCAGCCACCAGGAGATGAGTTTCTATTCTGACTATAATAGTTAAGATTTTAGAATTCTCCGCTTTTATTAACCTCAATATCAAGCTGCATTCAAAATTTCATGTTGATATCATGAATGGAAGTACTATTTTTTTTAGTTTTAAATTTTCATACGACACAATCCATTCGTTAGTTCGATTTAGCGTTATGTACAATTTCGATTAATTTTTCCCATGTAACTTTTTTTTTATCATTCGTAGAGAAATGTCGCATTCTAGAAAAGTTCTTAGAATTTAATTTTCTACAAATCTAGATTCTTTCGAAATTGGTCCAGCCACCAGGAGATGAGTTTCTATTCTGACTATAATAGTTAAGATTTTAGAATTCTCCGCTTTTATTAACCTCAATATCAAGCTGCATTCAAAATTTCATGTTGATATCATGAATGGAAGTACTATTTTTTTTAGTTTTAAATTTTCATACGACACAATCCATTCGTTAGTTCGATTTAGCGTTATGTACAATTTCGATTAATTTTTCCCATGTAACTTTTTTTTTATCATTCCTAGAGAAATGTCGCATTCTAGAAAAGTTCTTAGAATTTAATTTTCTACAAATCTAGATTCTTTCGAAATTGGTCCAGCCACCAGGAGATGAGTTTCTATTCTGACTATAATAGTTAAGATTTTAGAATTCTCCGCTTTTATTAACCTCAATATCAAGCTGCATTCAAAATTTCATGTTGATATCATGAATGGAAGTACTATTTTTTTTAGTTTTAAATTTTCATACGACACAATCCATTCGTTAGTTCGATTTAGCGTTATGTACAATTTCGATTAATTTTTCTCATGTAACTTTTTTTTTATCATTCCTAGAGAAATGTCGCATTCTAGAAAAGTTCTTAGAATTTAATTTTCTACAAATCTAGATTCCTTCGAAATTGGTCCAGCCACCAGGAGATGAGTTTCTATTCTGAATATAATAGTTAAGATTTTAGAATTCTCCGCTTTTATTAACCTCAATATCAAGCTGCATTCAAAATTTCATGTTGATATCATGAATGGAAGTACTATTTTTTTTAGTTTTAAATTTTCATACGACACAATCCATTCGTTAGTTCGATTTAGCGTTATGTACAATTTCGATTAATTTTTCCCATGTAACTTTTTTTTTATCATTCGTAGAGAAATGTCGCATTCTAGAAAAGTTCTTAGAATTTAATTTTCTACAAATCTAGATTCTTTCGAAATTGGTCCAGCCACCAGGAGATGAGTTTCTATTCCGACTATAATAGTTAAGATTTTAGAATTCTCCGCTTTTATTAACCTCAATATCAAGCTGCATTCAAAATTTCATGTTGATATCATGAATGGAAGTACTATTTTTTTTAGTTTTAAATTTTCATACGACACAATCCATTCGTTAGTTCGATTTAGCGTTATGTACAATTTCGATTAATTTTTCCCATGTAACTTTTTTTTTATCATTCCTAGAGAAATGTCGCATTCTAGAAAAGTTCTTAGAATTTAATTTTCTACAAATCTAGATTCTTTCGAAATTGGTCCAGCCACCAGGAGATGAGTTTCTATTCTGACTATAATAGTTAAGATTTTAGAATTATCCGCTTTTATTAACCTCAATATCAAGCTGCATTCAAAATTTCATGTTGATATCATGAATGGAAGTACTATTTTTTTTAGTTTTAAATTTTCATACGACACAATCCATTCGTTAGTTCGATTTAGCGTTATGTACAATTTCGATTAATTTTTCCCATGTAACTTTTTTTTTATCATTCCTAGAGAAATGTCGCATTCTAGAAAAGTTCTTAGAATTTAATTTTCTACAAATCTAGATTCTTTCGAAATTGGTCCAGCCACCAGGAGATGAGTTTCTATTCCGACTATAATAGTTAAGATTTTAGAATTCTCCGCTTTTATTAACCTCAATATCAAGCTGCATTCAAAATTTCATGTTGATATCATGAATGGAAGTACTAATTTTTTTAGTTTTAAATTTTCATACGACACAATCCATTCGTTAGTTCGATTTAGCGTTATGTACAATTTCGATTAATTTTTCCCATGTAACTTTTTTTTTATCATTCTAGAGAAATGTCGCATTCTAGAAAAGTTCTTAGAATTTAATTTTCTACAAATCTAGATTCTTTCGAAATTGGGTCCAGCCACCAGGAGATGAGTTTCTATTCTGACTATAATAGTTAAGATTTTAGAATTCTCCGCTTTTATTAACCTCAATATCAAGCTGCATTCAAAATTTCATGTTGATATCATGAATGGAAGTACTATTTTTTTTAGTTTTAAATTTTCATACGACACAATCCATTCGTTAGTTCGATTTAGCGTTATGTACAATTTCGATTAATTTTTCCCATGTAACTTTTTTTTTATCATTCGTAGAGAAATGTCGCATTCTAGAAAAGTTCTTAGAATTTAATTTTCTACAAATCTAGATTCTTTCGAAATTGGTCCAGCCACCAGGAGATGAGTTTCTATTCTGACTATAATAGTTAAGATTTTAGAATTCTCCGCTTTTATTAACCTCAATATCAAGCTGCATTCAAAATTTCATGTTGATATCATGAATGGAAGTACTATTTTTTTAGTTTTAAATTTTCATACGACACAATCCATTCGTTAGTTCGATTTAGCGTTATGTACAATTTCGATTAATTTTTTCCCATGTAACTTTTTTTTTATCATTCGTAGAGAAATGTCGCATTCTAGAAAAGTTCTTAGAATTTAATTTTCTACAAATCTAGATTCTTTCGAAATTGGTCCAGCCACCAGGAGATGAGTTTCTATTCTGACTATAATAGTTAAGATTTTAGAATTCTCCGCTTTTATTAACCTCAATATCAAGCTGCATTCAAAATTTCATGTTGATATCATGAATGGAAGTACTAATTTTTTTAGTTTTAAATTTTCATACGACACAATCCATTCGTTAGTTCGATTTAGCGTTATGTACAATTTCGATTAATTTTTCCCATGTAACTTTTTTTTTATCATTCGTAGAGAAATGTCGCATTCTAGAAAAGTTCTTAGAATTTAATTTTCTACAAATCTAGATTCTTTCGAAATTGGTCCAGCCACCAGGAGATGAGTTTCTATTCTGACTATAATAGTTAAGATTTTAGAATTCTCCGCTTTTATTAACCTCAATATCAAGCTGCATTCAAAATTTCATGTTGATATCATGAATGGAAGTACTATTTTTTTTAGTTTTAAATTTTCATACGACACAATCCATTCGTTAGTTCGATTTAGCGTTATGTACAATTTCGATTAATTTTTCCCATGTAACTTTTTTTTTATCATTCGTAGAGAAATGTCGCATTCTAGAAAAGTTCTTAGAATTTAATTTTCTACAAATCTAGATTCTTTCGAAATTGTCCAGCTACCAGGAGATGAAGTTTCTATTCTGACTATAATAGTTAAGATTTTAGAATTCTCCGCTTTTATTAACCTCAATATCAAGCTGCATTCAAAATTTCTTGTTGATATCATGAATGGAAGTACTATTTTTTTTAGTTTTAAATTTTCATACGACACAATCCATTCGTTAGTTCGATTTAGCGTTATGTACAATTTCGATTAATTTTTCCCATGTAACTTTTTTTTTATCATTCGTAGAGAAATGTCGCATTCTAGAAAAGTTCTTAGAATTTAATTTTCTACAAATCTAGATTCTTTCGAAATTGGTCCAGCCACCAGGAGATGAGTTTCTATTCTGACTATAATAGTTAAGATTTTAGAATTCTCCGCTTTTATTAACCTCAATATCAAGCTGCATTCAAAATTTCATGTTGATATCATGAATGGAAGTACTAATTTTTTTAGTTTTAAATTTTCATACGACACAATCCATTCGTTAGTTCGATTTAGCGTTATGTACAATTTCGATTAATTTTTCCCATGTAACTTTTTTTTTATCATTCGTAGAGAAATGTCGCATTCTAGAAAAGTTCTTAGAATTTAATTTTCTACAAATCTAGATTCTTTCGAAATTGGTCCAGCCACCAGGAGATGGGTTTCTATTCTGACTATAATAGTTAAGATTTTAGAATTATCCGCTTTTATTAACCTCAATATCAAGCTGCATTCAAAATTTCATGTTGATATCATGAATGGAAGTACTATTTTTTTTAGTTTTAAATTTTCATACGACACAATCCATTCGTTAGTTCGATTTAGCGTTATGTACAATTTCGATTAATTTTTCCCATGTAACTTTTTTTTATCATTACTAGAGAAATGTCGCATTCTAGAAAAGTTCTTAGAATTTAATTTTCTACAAATCTAGATTCTTTCGAAATTGGTCCAGCCACCAGGAGATGAGTTTCTATTCCGACTATAATAGTTAAGATTTTAGAATTCTCCGCTTTTATTAACCTCAATATCAAGCTGCATTCAAAATTTCATGTTGATATCATGAATGGAAGTACTATTTTTTTTAGTTTTAAATTTTCATACGACACAATCCATTCGTTAGTTCGATTTAGCGTTATGTACAATTTCGATTAATTTTTCCCATGTAACTTTTTTTTTATCATTCCTAGAGAAATGTCGCATTCTAGAAAAGTTCTTAGAATTTAATTTTCTACAAATCTAGATTCTTTCGAAATTGGTCCAGCCACCAGGAGATGAGTTTCTATTCTGACTATAATAGTTAAGATTTTAGAATTCTCCGCTTTTATTAACCTCAATATCAAGCTGCATTCAAAATTTCATGTTGATATCATGAATGGAAGTACTAATTTTTTTAGTTTTAAATTTTCATACGACACAATCCATTCGTTAGTTCGATTTAGCGTTATGTACAATTTCGATTAATTTTTCCCATGTAACTTTTTTTTTATCATTCGTAGAGAAATGTCGCATTCTAGAAAAGTTCTTAGAATTTAATTTTCTACAAATCTAGATTCTTTCGAAATTGGTCCAGCCACCAGGAGATGAGTTTCTATTCTGACTATAATAGTTAAGATTTTAGAATTCTCCGCTTTTATTAACCTCAATATCAAGCTGCATTCAAAATTTCATGTTGATATCATGAATGGAAGTACTAATTTTTTTAGTTTTAAATTTTCATACGACACAATCCATTCGTTAGTTCGATTTAGCGTTATGTACAATTTCGATTAATTTTTCCCATGTAACTTTTTTTTTATCATTCGTAGAGAAATGTCGCATTCTAGAAAAGTTCTTAGAATTTAATTTTCTACAAATCTAGATTCTTTCGAAATTGGTCCAGCCACCAGGAGATGAGTTTCTATTCTGACTATAATAGTTAAGATTTTAGAATTCTCCGCTTTTATTAACCTCAATATCAAGCTGCATTCAAAATTTCATGTTGATATCATGAATGGAAGTACTAATTTTTTTAGTTTTAAATTTTCATACGACACAATCCATTCGTTAGTTCGATTTAGCGTTATGTACAATTTCGATTAATTTTTCCCATGTAACTTTTTTTTTATCATTCGTAGAGAAATGTCGCATTCTAGAAAAGTTCTTAGAATTTAATTTTCTACAAATCTAGATTCTTTCGAAATTGGTCCAGCCACCAGGAGATGAGTTTCTATTCCGACTATAATAGTTAAGATTTTAGAATTCTCCGCTTTTATTAACCTCAATATCAAGCTGCATTCAAAATTTCATGTTGATATCATGAATGGAAGTACTAATTTTTTTAGTTTTAAATTTTCATACGACACAATCCATTCGTTAGTTCGATTTAGCGTTATGTACAATTTCGATTAATTTTTCCCATGTAACTTTTTTTTTATCATTCGTAGAGAAATGTCGCATTCTAGAAAAGTTCTTAGAATTTAATTTTCTACAAATCTAGATTCTTTCGAAATTGGTCCAGCCACCAGAGATGAGTTTCTATTCTGACTATAATAGTTAAGATTTTAGAATTCTCCGCTTTTATTAACCTCAATATCAAGCTGCATTCAAAATTTCATGTTGATATCATGAATGGAAGTACTAATTTTTTTAGTTTTAAATTTTCATACGACACAATCCATTCGTTAGTTCGATTTAGCGTTATGTACAATTTCGATTAATTTTTCCCATGTAACTTTTTTTTTTATCATTCGTAGAGAAATGTCGCATTCTAGAAAAGTTCTTAGAATTTAATTTTCTACAAATCTAGATTCTTTCGAAATTGGTCCAGCCACCAGGAGATGAGTTTCTATTCCGACTATAATAGTTAAGATTTTAGAATTCTCCGCTTTTATTAACCTCAATATCAAGCTGCATTCAAAATTTCATGTTGATATCATGAATGGAAGTACTAATTTTTTTAGTTTTAAATTTTCATACGACACAATCCATTCGTTAGTTCGATTTAGCGTTATGTACAATTTCGATTAATTTTTCCCATGTAACTTTTTTTTTATCATTCGTAGAGAAATGTCGCATTCTAGAAAAGTTCTTAGAATTTAATTTTCTACAAATCTAGATTCTTTCGAAATTGGTCCAGCTACCAGGAGATGAGTTTCTATTCTGACTATAATAGTTAAGATTTTAGAATTCTCCGCTTTTATTAACCTCAATATCAAGCTGCATTCAAAATTTCATGTTGATATCATGAATGGAAGTACTAATTTTTTTAGTTTTAAATTTTCATACGACACAATCCATTCGTTAGTTCGATTTAGCGTTATGTACAATTTCGATTAATTTTTCCCATGTAACTTTTTTTTTATCATTCGTAGAGAAATGTCGCATTCTAGGAAAGTTCTTAGAATTTAATTTTCTACAAATCTAGATTCTTTCGAAATTGGTCCAGCCACCAGGAGATGAGTTTCTATTCTGACTATAATAGTTAAGATTTTAGAATTCTCCGCTTTTATTAACCTCAATATCAAGCTGCATTCAAAATTTCATGTTGATATCATGAATGGAAGTACTAATTTTTTTAGTTTTAAATTTTTATACGACACAATCCATTCGTTAGTTCGATTTAGCGTTATGTACAATTTCGATTAATTTTTCCCATGTAACTTTTTTTTTATCATTCGTAGAGAAATGTCGCATTCTAGAAAAGTTCTTAGAATTTAATTTTCTACAAATCTAGATTCTTTCGAAATTGGTCCAGCCACCAGGAGATGAGTTTCTATTCTGACTATAATAGTTAAGATTTTAGAATTCTCCGCTTTTATTAACCTCAATATCAAGCTGCATTCAAAATTTCATGTTGATATCATGAATGGAAGTACTAATTTTTTTAGTTTTAAATTTTCATACGACACAATCCATTCGTTAGTTCGATTTAGCGTTATGTACAATTTCGATTAATTTTTCCCATGTAACTTTTTTTTTATCATTCGTAGAGAAATGTCGCATTCTAGAAAAGTTCTTAGAATTTAATTTTCTACAAATCTAGATTCTTTCGAAATTGGTCCAGCCACCAGGAGATGGGTTTCTATTCTGACTATAATAGTTAAGATTTTAGAATTATCCGCTTTTATTAACCTCAATATCAAGCTGCATTCAAAATTTCATGTTGATATCATGAATGGAAGTACTATTTTTTTTAGTTTTAAATTTTCATACGACACAATCCATTCGTTAGTTCGATTTAGCGTTATGTACAATTTCGATTAATTTTTCCCATGTAACTTTTTTTTTATCATTACTAGAGAAATGTCGCATTCTAGAAAAGTTCTTAGAATTTAATTTTCTACAAATCTAGATTCTTTCGAAATTGGTCCAGCCACCAGGAGATGAGTTTCTATTCCGACTATAATAGTTAAGATTTTAGAATTCTCCGCTTTTATTAACCTCAATATCAAGCTGCATTCAAAATTTCATGTTGATATCATGAATGGAAGTACTATTTTTTTTAGTTTTAAATTTTCATACGACACAATCCATTCGTTAGTTCGATTTAGCGTTATGTACAATTTCGATTAATTTTTCCCATGTAACTTTTTTTTTATCATTCCTAGAGAAATGTCGCATTCTAGAAAAGTTCTTAGAATTTAATTTTCTACAAATCTAGATTCTTTCGAAATTGGTCCAGCCACCAGGAGATGAGTTTCTATTCTGACTATAATAGTTAAGATTTTAGAATTCTCCGCTTTTATTAACCTCAATATCAAGCTGCATTCAAAATTTCATGTTGATATCATGAATGGAAGTACTAATTTTTTTAGTTTTAAATTTTCATACGACACAATCCATTCGTTAGTTCGATTTAGCGTTATGTACAATTTCGATTAATTTTTCCCATGTAACTTTTTTTTTATCATTCGTAGAGAAATGTCGCATTCTAGAAAAGTTCTTAGAATTTAATTTTCTACAAATCTAGATTCTTTCGAAATTGGTCCAGCCACCAGGAGATGAGTTTCTATTCTGACTATAATAGTTAAGATTTTAGAATTCTCCGCTTTTATTAACCTCAATATCAAGCTGCATTCAAAATTTCATGTTGATATCATGAATGGAAGTACTATTTTTTTTAGTTTTAAATTTTCATACGACACAATCCATTCGTTAGTTCGATTTAGCGTTATGTACAATTTCAATTAATTTTTCCCATGTAACTTTTTTTTTATCATTCCTAGAGAAATGTCGCATTCTAGAAAAGTTCTTAGAATTTAATTTTCTACAAATCTAGATTCTTTCGAAATTGGTCCAGCCACCAGGAGATGAGTTTCTATTCTGACTATAATAGTTAAGATTTTAGAATTCTCCGCTTTTATTAACCTCAATATCAAGCTGCATTCAAAATTTCATGTTGATATCATGAATGGAAGTACTAATTTTTTTAGTTTTAAATTTTCATACGACACAATCCATTCGTTAGTTCGATTTAGCGTTATGTACAATTTCGATTAATTTTTCCCATGTAACTTTTTTTTTATCATTCGTAGAGAAATGTCGCATTCTAGAAAAGTTCTTAGAATTTAATTTTCTACAAATCTAGATTCTTTCGAAATTGGTCCAGCCACCAGGAGATGAGTTTCTATTCTGACTATAATAGTTAAGATTTTAGAATTCTCCGCTTTTATTAACCTCAATATCAAGCTGCATTCAAAATTTCATGTTGATATCATGAATGGAAGTACTAATTTTTTTAGTTTTAAATTTTCATACGACACAATCCATTCGTTAGTTCGATTTAGCGTTATGTACAATTTCGATTAATTTTTCCCATGTAACTTTTTTTTTATCATTCGTAGAGAAATGTCGCTTTCTAGAAAAGTTCTTAGAATTTAATTTTCTACAAATCTAGATTCTTTCGAAATTGGTCCAGCCACCAGGAGATGAGTTTCTATTCCGACTATAATAGTTAAGATTTTAGAATTCTCCGCTTTTATTAACCTCAATATCAAGCTGCATTCAAAATTTCATGTTGATATCATGAATGGAAGTACTAATTTTTTTAGTTTTAAATTTTCATACGACACAATCCATTCGTTAGTTCGATTTAGCGTTATGTACAATTTCGATTAATTTTTCCCATGTAACTTTTTTTTTATCATTCGTAGAGAAATGTCGCATTCTAGAAAAGTTCTTAGAATTTAATTTTCTACAAATCTAGATTCTTTCGAAATTGGTCCAGCCACCAGGAGATGAGTTTCTATTCTGACTATAATAGTTAAGATTTTAGAATTCTCCGCTTTTATTAACCTCAATATCAAGCTGCATTCAAAATTTCATGTTGATATCATGAATGGAAGTACTAATTTTTTAGTTTTAAATTTTCATACGACACAATCCATTCGTTAGTTCGATTTAGCGTTATGTACAATTTCGATTAATTTTTCCCATGTAACTTTTTTTTTATCATTCGTAGAGAAATGTCGCATTCTAGAAAAGTTCTTAGAATTTAATTTTCTACAAATCTAGATTCTTTCGAAATTGGTCCAGCCACCAGGAGATGAGTTTCTATTCCGACTATAATAGTTAAGATTTTAGAATTCTCCGCTTTTATTAACCTCAATATCAAGCTGCATTCAAAATTTCATGTTGATATCATGAATGGAAGTACTAATTTTTTTAGTTTTAAATTTTCATACGACACAATCCATTCGTTAGTTCGATTTAGCGTTATGTACAATTTCGATTAATTTTTCCCATGTAACTTTTTTTTTATCATTCGTAGAGAAATGTCGCATTCTAGAAAAGTTCTTAGAATTTAATTTTCTACAAATCTAGATTCTTTCGAAATTGGTCCAGCTACCAGGAGATGAGTTTCTATTCTGACTATAATAGTTAAGATTTTAGAATTCTCCGCTTTTATTAACCTCAATATCAAGCTGCATTCAAAATTTCATGTTGATATCATGAATGGAAGTACTAATTTTTTTAGTTTTAAATTTTCATACGACACAATCCATTCGTTAGTTCGATTTAGCGTTATGTACAATTTCGATTAATTTTTCCCATGTAACTTTTTTTTTATCATTCGTAGAGAAATGTCGCATTCTAGGAAAGTTCTTAGAATTTAATTTTCTACAAATCTAGATTCTTTCGAAATTGGTCCAGCCACCAGGAGATGAGTTTCTATTCTGACTATAATAGTTAAGATTTTAGAATTCTCCGCTTTTATTAACCTCAATATCAAGCTGCATTCAAAATTTCATGTTGATATCATGAATGGAAGTACTAATTTTTTTAGTTTTAAATTTTTATACGACACAATCCATTCGTTAGTTCGATTTAGCGTTATGTACAATTTCGATTAATTTTTCCCATGTAACTTTTTTTTTATCATTCGTAGAGAAATGTCGCATTCTAGAAAAGTTCTTAGAATTTAATTTTCTACAAATCTAGATTCTTTCGAAATTGGTCCAGCCACCAGGAGATGAGTTTCTATTCTGACTATAATAGTTAAGATTTTAGAATTCTCCGCTTTTATTAACCTCAATATCAAGCTGCATTCAAAATTTCATGTTGATATCATGAATGGAAGTACTATTTTTTTTAGTTTTAAATTTTCATACGACACAATCCATTCGTTAGTTCGATTTAGCGTTATGTACAATTTCGATTAATTTTTCCCATGTAACTTTTTTTTTATCATTCGTAGAGAAATGTCGCATTCTAGAAAAGTTCTTAGAATTTAATTTCCTACAAATCTAGATTCTTTCGAAATTGGTCCAGCCACCAGGAGATGAGTTTCTATTCTGACTATAATAGTTAAGATTTTAGAATTCTCCGCTTTTATTAACCTCAATATCAAGCTGCATTCAAAATTTCATGTTGATATCATGAATGGAAGTACTAATTTTTTTAGTTTTAAATTTTCATACGACACAATCCATTCGTTAGTTCGATTTAGCGTTATGTACAATTTCGATTAATTTTTCCCATGTAACTTTTTTTTTATCATTCGTAGAGAAATGTCGCATTCTAGAAAAGTTCTTAGAATTTAATTTTCTACAAATCTAGATTCTTTCGAAATTGGTCCAACCACCAGGAGATGAGTTTCTATTCTGACTATAATAGTTAAGATTTTAGAATTCTCCGCTTTTATTAACCTCAATATCAAGCTGCATTCAAAATTTCATGTTGATATCATGAATGGAAGTACTATTTTTTTTAGTTTTAAATTTTCATACGACACAATCCATTCGTTAGTTCGATTTAGCGTTATGTACAATTTCGATTAATTTTTCCCATGTAACTTTTTTTTTATCATTCGTAGAGAAATGTCGCATTCTAGAAAAGTTCTTAGAATTTAATTTTCTACAAATCTAGATTCTTTCGAAATTGGTCCAGCCACCAGGAGATGAGTTTCTATTCTGACTATAATAGTTAAGATTTTAGAATTCTCCGCTTTTATTAACCTCAATATCAAGCTGCATTCAAAATTTCATGTTGATATCATGAATGGAAGTACTATTTTTTTTAGTTTTAAATTTTCATACGACACAATCCATTCGTTAGTTCGATTTAGCGTTATGTACAATTTCGATTAATTTTTCCCATGTAACTTTTTTTTTATCATTCCTAGAGAAATGTCGCATTCTAGAAAAGTTCTTAGAATTTAATTTTCTACAAATCTAGATTCTTTCGAAATTGGTCCAGCCACCAGGAGATGAGTTTCTATTCTGACTATAATAGTTAAGATTTTAGAATTCTCCGCTTTTATTAACCTCAATATCAAGCTGCATTCAAAATTTCATGTTGATATCATGAATGGAAGTACTATTTTTTTTAGTTTTAAATTTTCATACGACACAATCCATTCGTTAGTTCGATTTAGCGTTATGTACAATTTCGATTAATTTTTCCCATGTAACTTTTTTTTTATCATTCCTAGAGAAATGTCGCATTCTAGAAAAGTTCTTAGAATTTAATTTTCTACAAATCTAGATTCTTTCGAAATTGGTCCAGCCACCAGGAGATGAGTTTCTATTCTGACTATAATAGTTAAGATTTTAGAATTCTCCGCTTTTATTAACCTCAATATCAAGCTGCATTCAAAATTTCATGTTGATATCATGAATGGAAGTACTATTTTTTTTAGTTTTAAATTTTCATACGACACAATCCATTCGTTAGTTCGATTTAGCGTTATGTACAATTTCGATTAATTTTTCCCATGTAACTTTTTTTTTATCATTCCTAGAGAAATGTCGCATTCTAGAAAAGTTCTTAGAATTTAATTTTCTACAAATCTAGATTCTTTCGAAATTGGTCCAGCCACCAGGAGATGAGTTTCTATTCCGACTATAATAGTTAAGATTTTAGAATTCTCCGCTTTTATTAACCTCAATATCAAGCTGCATTCAAAATTTCATGTTGATATCATGAATGGAAGTACTATTTTTTTTAGTTTTAAATTTTCATACGACACAATCCATTCGTTAGTTCGATTTAGCGTTATGTACAATTTCGATTAATTTTTCCCATGTAACTTTTTTTTTATCATTCGTAGAGAAATGTCGCATTCTAGAAAAGTTCTTAGAATTTAATTTTCTACAAATCTAGATTCTTTCGAAATTGGTCCAGCCACCAGGAGATGAGTTTCTATTCCGACTATAATAGTTAAGATTTTAGAATTCTCCGCTTTTATTAACCTCAATATCAAGCTGCATTCAAAATTTCATGTTGATATCATGAATGGAAGTACTATTTTTTTTAGTTTTAAATTTTCATACGACACAATCCATTCGTTAGTTCGATTTAGCGTTATGTACAATTTCGATTAATTTTTCCCATGTAACTTTTTTTTTATCATTCCTAGAGAAATGTCGCATTCTAGGAAAGTTCTTAGAATTTAATTTTCTACAAATCTAGATTCTTTCGAAATTGGTCCAGCCACCAGGAGATGAGTTTCTATTCTGACTATAATAGTTAAGATTTTAGAATTCTCCGCTTTTATTAACCTCAATATCAAGCTGCATTCAAAATTTCATGTTGATATCATGAATGGAAGTACTAATTTTTTTAGTTTTAAATTTTTATACGACACAATCCATTCGTTAGTTCGATTTAGCGTTATGTACAATTTCGATTAATTTTTCCCATGTAACTTTTTTTTTATCATTCGTAGAGAAATGTCGCATTCTAGAAAAGTTCTTAGAATTTAATTTTCTACAAATCTAGATTCTTTCGAAATTGGTCCAGCCACCAGGAGATGAGTTTCTATTCTGACTATAATAGTTAAGATTTTAGAATTCTCCGCTTTTATTAACCTCAATATCAAGCTGCATTCAAAATTTCATGTTGATATCATGAATGGAAGTACTATTTTTTTTAGTTTTAAATTTTCATACGACACAATCCATTCGTTAGTTCGATTTAGCGTTATGTACAATTTCGATTAATTTTTCCCATGTAACTTTTTTTTTATCATTCGTAGAGAAATGTCGCATTCTAGAAAAGTTCTTAGAATTTAATTTTCTACAAATCTAGATTCTTTCGAAATTGGTCCAGCCACCAGGAGATGAGTTTCTATTCTGACTATAATAGTTAAGATTTTAGAATTCTCCGCTTTTATTAACCTCAATATCAAGCTGCATTCAAAATTTCATGTTGATATCATGAATGGAAGTACTAATTTTTTTAGTTTTAAATTTTCATACGACACAATCCATTCGTTAGTTCGATTTAGCGTTATGTACAATTTCGATTAATTTTTCCCATGTAACTTTTTTTTATCATTCGTAGAGAAATGTCGCATTCTAGAAAAGTTCTTAGAATTTAATTTTCTACAAATCTAGATTCTTTCGAAATTGGTCCAACCACCAGGAGATGAGTTTCTATTCTGACTATAATAGTTAAGATTTTAGAATTCTCCGCTTTTATTAACCTCAATATCAAGCTGCATTCAAAATTTCATGTTGATATCATGAATGGAAGTACTATTTTTTTTAGTTTTAAATTTTCATACGACACAATCCATTCGTTAGTTCGATTTAGCGTTATGTACAATTTCGATTAATTTTTCCCATGTAACTTTTTTTTTATCATTCGTAGAGAAATGTCGCATTCTAGAAAAGTTCTTAGAATTTAATTTTCTATAAATCTAGATTCTTTCGAAATTGGTCCAGCCACCAGGAGATGAGTTTCTATTCTGACTATAATAGTTAAGATTTTAGAATTCTCCGCTTTTATTAACCTCAATATCAAGCTGCATTCAAAATTTCATGTTGATATCATGAATGGAAGTACTATTTTTTTTAGTTTTAAATTTTCATACGACACAATCCATTCGTTAGTTCGATTTAGCGTTATGTACAATTTCGATTAATTTTTCCCATGTAACTTTTTTTTTATCATTCCTAGAGAAATGTCGCATTCTAGAAAAGTTCTTAGAATTTAATTTTCTACAAATCTAGATTCTTTCGAAATTGGTCCAGCCACCAGGAGATGAGTTTCTATTCTGACTATAATAGTTAAGATTTTAGAATTCTCCGCTTTTATTAACCTCAATATCAAGCTGCATTCAAAATTTCATGTTGATATCATGAATGGAAGTACTATTTTTTTTAGTTTTAAATTTTCATACGACACAATCCATTCGTTAGTTCGATTTAGCGTTATGTACAATTTCGATTAATTTTTCCCATGTAACTTTTTTTTTATCATTCGTAGAGAAATGTCGCATTCTAGAAAAGTTCTTAGAATTTAATTTTCTACAAATCTAGATTCTTTCGAAATTGGTCCAGCCACCAGGAGATGAGTTTCTATTCTGACTATAATAGTTAAGATTTTAGAATTCTCCGCTTTTATTAACCTCAATATCAAGCTGCATTCAAAATTTCATGTTGATATCATGAATGGAAGTACTATTTTTTTTAGTTTTAAATTTTCATACGACACAATCCATTCGTTAGTTCGATTTAGCGTTATGTACAATTTCGATTAATTTTTCCCATGTAACTTTTTTTTATCATTCCTAGAGAAATGTCGCATTCTAGAAAAGTTCTTAGAATTTAATTTTCTACAAATCTAGATTCTTTCGAAATTGGTCCAGCCACCAGGAGATGAGTTTCTATTCCGACTATAATAGTTAAGATTTTAGAATTCTCCGCTTTTATTAACCTCAATATCAAGCTGCATTCAAAATTTCATGTTGATATCATGAATGGAAGTACTATTTTTTTTAGTTTTAAATTTTCATACGACACAATCCATTCGTTAGTTCGATTTAGCGTTATGTACAATTTCGATTAATTTTTCTCATGTAACTTTTTTTTTATCATTCCTAGAGAAATGTCGCATTCTAGAAAAGTTCTTAGAATTTAATTTTCTACAAATCTAGATTCTTTCGAAATTGGTCCAGCCACCAGGAGATGAGTTTCTATTCTGAATATAATAGTTAAGATTTTAGAATTCTCCGCTTTTATTAACCTCAATATCAAGCTGCATTCAAAATTTCATGTTGATATCATGAATGGAAGTACTATTTTTTTTAGTTTTAAATTTTCATACGACACAATCCATTCGTTAGTTCGATTTAGCGTTATGTACAATTTCGATTAATTTTTCCCATGTAACTTTTTTTTTATCATTCCTAGAGAAATGTCGCATTCTAGAAAAGTTCTTAGAATTTAATTTTCTACAAATCTAGATTCTTTCGAAATTGGTCCAGCCACCAGGAGATGAGTTTCTATTCTGACTATAATAGTTAAGATTTTAGAATTCTCCGCTTTTATTAACCTCAATATCAAGCTGCATTCAAAATTTCATGTTGATATCATGAATGGAAGTACTATTTTTTTTAGTTTTAAATTTTCATACGACACAATCCATTCGTTAGTTCGATTTAGCGTTATGTACAATTTCGATTAATTTTTCCCATGTAACTTTTTTTTTATCATTCGTAGAGAAATGTCGCATTCTAGAAAAGTTCTTAGAATTTAATTTTCTACAAATCTAGATTCTTTCGAAATTGGTCCAACCACCAGGAGATGAGTTTCTATTCTGACTATAATAGTTAAGATTTTAGAATTCTCCGCTTTTATTAACCTCAATATCAAGCTGCATTCAAAATTTCATGTTGATATCATGAATGGAAGTACTATTTTTTTTAGTTTTAAATTTTCATACGACACAATCCATTCGTTAGTTCGATTTAGCGTTATGTACAATTTCGATTAATTTTTCCCATGTAACTTTTTTTTTATCATTCCTAGAGAAATGTCGCATTCTAGAAAAGTTCTTAGAATTTAATTTTCTACAAATCTAGATTCTTTCGAAATTGGTCCAGCCACCAGGAGATGAGTTTCTATTCTGACTATAATAGTTAAGATTTTAGAATTCTCCGCTTTTATTAACCTCAATATCAAGCTGCATTCAAAATTTCATGTTGATATCATGGATGGAAGTACTAATTTTTTTAGTTTTAAATTTTCATACGACACAATCCATTCGTTAGTTCGATTTAGCGTTATGTACAATTTCGATTAATTTTTCCCATGTAACTTTTTTTTTATCATTCGTAGAGAAATGTCGCATTCTAGAAAAGTTCTTAGAATTTAATTTTCTACAAATCTAGATTCTTTCGAAATTGGTCCAACCACCAGGAGATGAGTTTCTATTCTGACTATAATAGTTAAGATTTTAGAATTCTCCGCTTTTATTAACCTCAATATCAAGCTGCATTCAAAATTTCATGTTGATATCATGAATGAAAGTACTATTTTTTTTAGTTTTAAATTTTCATACGACACAATCCATTCGTTAGTTCGATTTAGCGTTATGTACAATTTCGATTAATTTTTCCCATGTAACTTTTTTTTTATCATTCGTAGAGAAATGTCGCATTCTAGAAAAGTTCTTAGAATTTAATTTTCTACAAATCTAGATTCTTTCGAAATTGGTCCAGCCACCAGGAGATGAGTTTCTATTCTGACTATAATAGTTAAGATTTTAGAATTCTCCGCTTTTATTAACCTCAATATCAAGCTGCATTCAAAATTTCATGTTGATATCATGAATGGAAGTACTATTTTTTTTAGTTTTACATTTTCATACGACACAATCCATTCGTTAGTTCGATTTAGCGTTATGTACAATTTCGATTAATTTTTCCCATGTAACTTTTTTTTTATCATTCCTAGAGAAATGTCGCATTCTAGAAAAGTTCTTAGAATTTAATTTTCTACAAATCTAGATTCTTTCGAAATTGGTCCAGCCACCAGGAGATGAGTTTCTATTCTGACTATAATAGTTAAGATTTTAGAATTCTCCGCTTTTATTAACCTCAATATCAAGCTGCATTCAAAATTTCATGTTGATATCATGAATGGAAGTACTATTTTTTTTAGTTTTAAATTTTCATACGACACAATCCATTCGTTAGTTCGATTTAGCGTTATGTACAATTTCGATTAATTTTTCCCATGTAACTTTTATTTTATCATTCCTAGAGAAATGTCGCATTCTAGAAAAGTTCTTAGAATTTAATTTTCTACAAATCTAGATTCTTTCGAAATTGGTCCAGCCACCAGGAGATGAGTTTCTATTCTGACTATAATAGTTAAGATTTTAGAATTCTCCGCTTTTATTAACCTCAATATCAAGCTGCATTCAAAATTTCATGTTGATATCATGAATGGAAGTACTATTTTTTTTAGTTTTAAATTTTCATACGACACAATCCATTCGTTAGTTCGATTTAGCGTTATGTACAATTTCGATTAATTTTTCCCATGTAACTTTTATTTTATCATTCGTAGAGAAATGTCGCATTCTAGAAAAGTTCTTAGAATTTAATTTTCTACAAATCTAGATTCTTTCGAAATTGGTCCAGCCACCAGGAGATGAGTTTCTATTCTGACTATAATAGTTAAGATTTTAGAATTCTCCGCTTTTATTAACCTCAATATCAAGCTGCATTCAAAATTTCATGTTGATATCATGAATGGAAGTACTATTTTTTTAGTTTTAAATTTTCATACGACACAATCCATTCGTTAGTTCGATTTAGCGTTATGTACAATTTCGATTAATTTTTCCCATGTAACTTTTTTTTTATCATTCGTAGAGAAATGTCGCATTCTAGAAAAGTTCTTAGAATTTAATTTTCTACAAATCTAGATTCTTTCGAAATTGGTCCAGCCACCAGGAGATGAGTTTCTATTCCGACTATAATAGTTAAGATTTTAGAATTCTCCGCTTTTATTAACCTCAATATCAAGCTGCATTCAAAATTTCATGTTGATATCATGAATGGAAGTACTAATTTTTTTAGTTTTAAATTTTCATACGACACAATCCATTCGTTAGTTCGATTTAGCGTTATGTACAATTTCGATTAATTTTTCCCATGTAACTTTTTTTTTATCATTCGTAGAGAAATGTCGCATTCTAGGAAAGTTCTTAGAATTTAATTTTCTACAAATCTAGATTCTTTCGAAATTGGTCCAGCCACCAGGAGATGAGTTTCTATTCTGACTATAATAGTTAAGATTTTAGAATTCTCCGCTTTTATTAACCTCAATATCAAGCTGCATTCAAAATTTCATGTTGATATCATGAATGGAAGTACTATTTTTTTTAGTTTTAAATTTTCATACGACACAATCCATTCGTTAGTTCGATTTAGCGTTATGTACAATTTCGATTAATTTTTCCCATGTAACTTTTTTTTTATCATTCCTAGAGAAATGTCGCATTCTAGAAAAGTTCTTAGAATTTAATTTTCTACAAATCTAGATTCTTTCGAAATTGGTCCAGCCACCAGGAGATGAGTTTCTATTCCGACTATAATAGTTAAGATTTTAGAATTCTCCGCTTTTATTAACCTCAATATCAAGCTGCATTCAAAATTTCATGTTGATATCATGAATGGAAGTACTATTTTTTTTAGTTTTAAATTTTCATACGACACAATCCATTCGTTAGTTCGATTTAGCGTTATGTACAATTTCGATTAATTTTTCTCATGTAACTTTTTTTTTATCATTCCTAGAGAAATGTCGCATTCTAGAAAAGTTCTTAGAATTTAATTTTCTACAAATCTAGATTCTTTCGAAATTGGTCCAGCCACCAGGAGATGAGTTTCTATTCTGAATATAATAGTTAAGATTTTAGAATTCTCCGCTTTTATTAACCTCAATATCAAGCTGCATTCAAAATTTCATGTTGATATCATGAATGAAAGTACTATTTTTTTTAGTTTTAAATTTTCATACGACACAATCCATTCGTTAGTTCGATTTAGCGTTATGTACAATTTCGATTAATTTTTCCCATGTAACTTTTTTTTTATCATTCCTAGAGAAATGTCGCATTCTAGAAAAGTTCTTAGAATTTAATTTTCTACAAATCTAGATTCTTTCGAAATTGGTCCAGCCACCAGGAGATGAGTTTCTATTCTGACTATAATAGTTAAGATTTTAGAATTCTCCGCTTTTATTAACCTCAATATCAAGCTGCATTCAAAATTTCATGTTGATATCATGAATGGAAGTACTATTTTTTTTAGTTTTAAATTTTCATACGACACAATCCATTCGTTAGTTCGATTTAGCGTTATGTACAATTTCGATTAATTTTTCCCATGTAACTTTTTTTTTATCATTCGTAGAGAAATGTCGCATTCTAGAAAAGTTCTTAGAATTTAATTTTCTACAAATCTAGATTCTTTCGAAATTGGTCCAACCACCAGGAGATGAGTTTCTATTCTGACTATAATAGTTAAGATTTTAGAATTCTCCGCTTTTATTAACCTCAATATCAAGCTGCATTCAAAATTTCATGTTGATATCATGAATGGAAGTACTAATTTTTTTAGTTTTAAATTTTCATACGACACAATCCATTCGTTAGTTCGATTTAGCGTTATGTACAATTTCGATTAATTTTTCCCATGTAACTTTTTTTTTATCATTCCTAGAGAAATGTCGCATTCTAGAAAAGTTCTTAGAATTTAATTTTCTACAAATCTAGATTCTTTCGAAATTGGTCCAGCCACCAGGAGATGAGTTTCTATTCCGACTATAATAGTTAAGATTTTAGAATTCTCCGCTTTTATTAACCTCAATATCAAGCTGCATTCAAAATTTCATGTTGATATCATGAATGGAAGTACTATTTTTTTTAGTTTTAAATTTTCATACGACACAATCCATTCGTTAGTTCGATTTAGCGTTATGTACAATTTCGATTAATTTTTCTCATGTAACTTTTTTTTTATCATTCCTAGAGAAATGTCGCATTCTAGAAAAGTTCTTAGAATTTAATTTTCTACAAATCTAGATTCTTTCGAAATTGGTCCAGCCACCAGGAGATGAGTTTCTATTCTGAATATAATAGTTAAGATTTTAGAATTCTCCGCTTTTATTAACCTCAATATCAAGCTGCATTCAAAATTTCATGTTGATATCATGAATGGAAGTACTATTTTTTTTAGTTTTAAATTTTCATACGACACAATCCATTCGTTAGTTCGATTTAGCGTTATGTACAATTTCGATTAATTTTTCCCATGTAACTTTTTTTTTATCATTCGTAGAGAAATGTCGCATTCTAGAAAAGTTCTTAGAATTTAATTTTCTACAAATCTAGATTCTTTCGAAATTGGTCCAGCCACCAGGAGATGAGTTTCTATTCTGAATATAATAGTTAAGATTTTAGAATTCTCCGCTTTTATTAACCTCAATATCAAGCTGCATTCAAAATTTCATGTTGATATCATGAATGGAAGTACTATTTTTTTTAGTTTTAAATTTTCATACGACACAATCCATTCGTTAGTTCGATTTAGCGTTATGTACAATTTCGATTAATTTTTCCCATGTAACTTTTTTTTTATCATTCGTAGAGAAATGTCGCATTCTAGAAAAGTTCTTAGAATTTAATTTTCTACAAATCTAGATTCTTTCGAAATTGGTCCAACCACCAGGAGATGAGTTTCTATTCTGACTATAATAGTTAAGATTTTAGAATTCTCCGCTTTTATTAACCTCAATATCAAGCTGCATTCAAAATTTCATGTTGATATCATGAATGGAAGTACTAATTTTTTTAGTTTTAAATTTTCATACGACACAATCCATTCGTTAGTTCGATTTAGCGTTATGTACAATTTCGATTAATTTTTCCCATGTAACTTTTTTTTTATCATTCCTAGAGAAATGTCGCATTCTAGAAAAGTTCTTAGAATTTAATTTTCTACAAATCTAGATTCTTTCGAAATTGGTCCAGCCACCAGGAGATGAGTTTCTATTCCGACTATAATAGTTAAGATTTTAGAATTCTCCGCTTTTATTAACCTCAATATCAAGCTGCATTCAAAATTTCATGTTGATATCATGAATGGAAGTACTATTTTTTTTAGTTTTAAATTTTCATACGACACAATCCATTCGTTAGTTCGATTTAGCGTTATGTACAATTTCGATTAATTTTTCCCATGTAACTTTTTTTTTATCATTCCTAGAGAAATGTCGCATTCTAGAAAAGTTCTTAGAATTTAATTTTCTACAAATCTAGATTCTTTCGAAATTGGTCCAGCCACCAGGAGATGAGTTTCTATTCCGACTATAATAGTTAAGATTTTAGAATTCTCCGCTTTTATTAACCTCAATATCAAGCTGCATTCAAAATTTCATGTTGATATCATGAATGGAAGTACTATTTTTTTTAGTTTTAAATTTTCATACGACACAATCCATTCGTTAGTTCGATTTAGCGTTATGTACAATTTCGATTAATTTTTCTCATGTAACTTTTTTTTTATCATTCCTAGAGAAATGTCGCATTCTAGAAAAGTTCTTAGAATTTAATTTTCTACAAATCTAGATTCTTTCGAAATTGGTCCAGCCACCAGGAGATGAGTTTCTATTCTGAATATAATAGTTAAGATTTTAGAATTCTCCGCTTTTATTAACCTCAATATCAAGCTGCATTCAAAATTTCATGTTGATATCATGAATGGAAGTACTATTTTTTTTAGTTTTAAATTTTCATACGACACAATCCATTCGTTAGTTCGATTTAGCGTTATGTACAATTTCGATTAATTTTTCCCATGTAACTTTTTTTTATCATTCGTAGAGAAATGTCGCATTCTAGAAAAGTTCTTAGAATTTAATTTTCTACAAATCTAGATTCTTTCGAAATTGGTCCAGCCACCAGGAGATGAGTTTCTATTCCGACTATAATAGTTAAGATTTTAGAATTCTCCGCTTTTATTAACCTCAATATCAAGCTGCATTCAAAATTTCATGTTGATATCATGAATGGAAGTACTATTTTTTTTAGTTTTAAATTTTCATACGACACAATCCATTCGTTAGTTCGATTTAGCGTTATGTACAATTTCGATTAATTTTTCCCATGTAACTTTTTTTTTATCATTCCTAGAGAAATGTCGCATTCTAGAAAAGTTCTTAGAATTTAATTTTCTACAAATCTAGATTCTTTCGAAATTGGTCCAGCCACCAGGAGATGAGTTTCTATTCTGACTATAATAGTTAAGATTTTAGAATTCTCCGCTTTTATTAACCTCAATATCAAGCTGCATTCAAAATTTCATGTTGATATCATGAATGGAAGTACTATTTTTTTTAGTTTTAAATTTTCATACGACACAATCCATTCGTTAGTTCGATTTAGCGTTATGTACAATTTCGATTAATTTTTCCCATGTAACTTTTTTTTTATCATTCCTAGAAAAATGTCGCATTCTAGAAAAGTTCTTAGAATTTAATTTTCTACAAATCTAGATTCTTTCGAAATTGGTCCAGCCACCAGGAGATGAGTTTCTATTCCGACTATAATAGTTAAGATTTTAGAATTCTCCGCTTTTATTAACCTCAATATCAAGCTGCATTCAAAATTTCATGTTGATATCATGAATGGAAGTACTAATTTTTTTAGTTTTAAATTTTCATACGACACAATCCATTCGTTAGTTCGATTTAGCGTTATGTACAATTTCGATTAATTTTTCCCATGTAACTTTTTTTTTATCATTCCTAGAGAAATGTCGCATTCTAGAAAAGTTCTTAGAATTTAATTTTCTACAAATCTAGATTCTTTCGAAATTGGTCCAGCCACCAGGAGATGAGTTTCTATTCTGACTATAATAGTTAAGATTTTAGAATTCTCCGCTTTTATTAACCTCAATATCAAGCTGCATTCAAAATTTCATGTTGATATCATGAATGGAAGTACTATTTTTTTTAGTTTTAAATTTTCATACGACACAATCCATTCGTTAGTTCGATTTAGCGTTATGTACAATTTCGATTAATTTTTCCCATGTAACTTTTTTTTTATCATTCGTAGAGAAATGTCGCATTCTAGAAAAGTTCTTAGAATTTAATTTTCTACAAATCTAGATTCTTTCGAAATTGGTCCAGCCACCAGGAGATGAGTTTCTATTCTGACTATAATAGTTAAGATTTTAGAATTCTCCGCTTTTATTAACCTCAATATCAAGCTGCATTCAAAATTTCATGTTGATATCATGAATGGAAGTACTATTTTTTTTAGTTTTAAATTTTCATACGACACAATCCATTCGTTAGTTCGATTTAGCGTTATGTACAATTTCGATTAATTTTTCCCATGTAACTTTTTTTTTATCATTCGTAGAGAAATGTCGCATTCTAGAAAAGTTCTTAGAATTTAATTTTCTACAAATCTAGATTCTTTCGAAATTGGTCCAGCCACCAGGAGATGAGTTTCTATTCTGACTATAATAGTTAAGATTTTAGAATTCTCCGCTTTTATTAACCTCAATATCAAGCTGCATTCAAAATTTCATGTTGATATCATGAATGGAAGTACTAATTTTTTTAGTTTTAAATTTTCATACGACACAATCCATTCGTTAGTTCGATTTAGCGTTATGTACAATTTCGATTAATTTTTCCCATGTAACTTTTTTTTTATCATTCGTAGAGAAATGTCGCATTCTAGAAAAGTTCTTAGAATTTAATTTTCTACAAATCTAGATTCTTTCGAAATTGGTCCAGCCACCAGGAGATGAGTTTCTATTCTGACTATAATAGTTAAGATTTTAGAATTCTCCGCTTTTATTAACCTCAATATCAAGCTGCATTCAAAATTTCATGTTGATATCATGAATGGAAGTACTATTTTTTTTAGTTTTAAATTTTCATACGACACAATCCATTCGTTAGTTCGATTTAGCGTTATGTACAATTTCGATTAATTTTTCCCATGTAACTTTTTTTTTATCATTCGTAGAGAAATGTCGCATTCTAGAAAAGTTCTTAGAATTTAATTTTCTACAAATCTAGATTCTTTCGAAATTGGTCCAGCCACCAGGAGATGAGTTTCTATTCTGACTATAATAGTTAAGATTTTAGAATTCTCCGCTTTTATTAACCTCAATATCAAGCTGCATTCAAAATTTCATGTTGATATCATGAATGGAAGTACTATTTTTTTTAGTTTTAAATTTTCATACGACACAATCGAATGGATTGTGTCGTATGAAAATTTAAAACTAAAAAAAATAGTACTTCCATTCATGATATCAACAATTTCGATTAATTTTTCCCATGTAACTTTTTTTTTATCATTCCTAGAGAAATGTCGCATTCTAGAAAAGTTCTTAGAATTTAATTTTCTACAAATCTAGATTCTTTCGAAATTGGTCCAGCCACCAGGAGATGAGTTTCTATTCTGACTATAATAGTTAAGATTTTAGAATTCTCCGCTTTTATTAACCTCAATATCAAGCTGCATTCAAAATTTCATGTTGATATCATGAATGGAAGTACTAATTTTTTTAGTTTTAAATTTTCATACGACACAATCCATTCGTTAGTTCGATTTAGCGTTATGTACAATTTCGATTAATTTTTCCCATGTAACTTTTTTTTTATCATTCGTAGAGAAATGTCGCATTCTAGAAAAGTTCTTAGAATTTAATTTTCTACAAATCTAGATTCTTTCGAAATTGGTCCAGCCACCAGGAGATGGGTTTCTATTCTGACTATAATAGTTAAGATTTTAGAATTCTCCGCTTTTATTAACCTCAATATCAAGCTGCATTCAAAATTTCATGTTGATATCATGAATGGAAGTACTATTTTTTTTAGTTTTAAATTTTCATACGACACAATCCATTCGTTAGTTCGATTTAGCGTTATGTACAATTTCGATTAATTTTTCCCATGTAACTTTTTTTTTATCATTCGTAGAGAAATGTCGCATTCTAGAAAAGTTCTTAGAATTTAATTTTCTACAAATCTAGATTCTTTCGAAATTGGTCCAACCACCAGGAGATGAGTTTCTATTCTGACTATAATAGTTAAGATTTTAGAATTCTCCGCTTTTATTAACCTCAATATCAAGCTGCATTCAAAATTTCATGTTGATATCATGAATGGAAGTACTATTTTTTTTAGTTTTAAATTTTCATACGACACAATCCATTCGTTAGTTCGATTTAGCGTTATGTACAATTTCGATTAATTTTTCCCATGTAACTTTTTTTTTATCATTCGTAGAGAAATGTCGCATTCTAGAAAAGTTCTTAGAATTTAATTTTCTACAAATCTAGATTCTTTCGAAATTGGTCCAGCCACCAGGAGATGAGTTTCTATTCTGACTATAATAGTTAAGATTTTAGAATTCTCCGCTTTTATTAACCTCAATATCAAGCTGCATTCAAAATTTCATGTTGATATCATGAATGGAAGTACTATTTTTTTTAGTTTTAAATTTTCATACGACACAATCCATTCGTTAGTTCGATTTAGCGTTATGTACAATTTCGATTAATTTTTCCCATGTAACTTTTTTTTTATCATTCCTAGAGAAATGTCGCATTCTAGAAAAGTTCTTAGAATTTAATTTTCTACAAATCTAGATTCTTTCGAAATTGGTCCAGCCACCAGGAGATGAGTTTCTATTCTGACTATAATAGTTAAGATTTTAGAATTCTCCGCTTTTATTAACCTCAATATCAAGCTGCATTCAAAATTTCATGTTGATATCATGAATGGAAGTACTATTTTTTTTAGTTTTAAATTTTCATACGACACAATCCATTCGTTAATTCGATTTAGCGTTATGTACAATTTCGATTAATTTTTCCCATGTAACTTTTTTTTTATCATTCCTAGAGAAATGTCGCATTCTAGAAAAGTTCTTAGAATTTAATTTTCTACAAATCTAGATTCTTTCGAAATTGGTCCAGCCACCAGGAGATGAGTTTCTATTCTGACTATAATAGTTAAGATTTTAGAATTCTCCGCTTTTATTAACCTCAATATCAAGCTGCATTCAAAATTTCATGTTGATATCATGAATGGAAGTACTAATTTTTTTAGTTTTAAATTTTCATACGACACAATCCATTCGTTAGTTCGATTTAGCGTTATGTACAATTTCGATTAATTTTTCCCATGTAACTTTTTTTTATCATTCGTAGAGAAATGTCGCATTCTAGAAAAGTTCTTAGAATTTAATTTTCTACAAATCTAGATTCTTTCGAAATTGGTCCAGCCACCAGGAGATGAGTTTCTATTCTGACTATAATAGTTAAGATTTTAGAATTCTCCGCTTTTATTAACCTCAATATCAAGCTGCATTCAAAATTTCATGTTGATATCATGAATGGAAGTACTATTTTTTTAGTTTTAAATTTTCATACGACACAATCCATTCGTTAGTTCGATTTAGCGTTATGTACAATTTCGATTAATTTTTCCCATGTAACTTTTTTTTTATCATTCGTAGAGAAATGTCGCATTCTAGAAAAGTTCTTAGAATTTAATTTTCTACAAATCTAGATTCTTTCGAAATTGGTCCAGCCACCAGGAGATGAGTTTCTATTCCGACTATAATAGTTAAGATTTTAGAATTCTCCGCTTTTATTAACCTCAATATCAAGCTGCATTCAAAATTTCATGTTGATATCATGAATGGAAGTACTAATTTTTTTAGTTTTAAATTTTCATACGACACAATCCATTCGTTAGTTCGATTTAGCGTTATGTACAATTTCGATTAATTTTTCCCATGTAACTTTTTTTTTATCATTCGTAGAGAAATGTCGCATTCTAGAAAAGTTCTTAGAATTTAATTTTCTACAAATCTAGATTCTTTCGAAATTGGTCCAACCACCAGGAGATGAGTTTCTATTCTGACTATAATAGTTAAGATTTTAGAATTCTCCGCTTTTATTAACCTCAATATCAAGCTGCATTCAAAATTTCATGTTGATATCATGAATGGAAGTACTATTTTTTTTAGTTTTAAATTTTCATACGACACAATCCATTCGTTAGTTCGATTTAGCGTTATGTACAATTTCGATTAATTTTTCCCATGTAACTTTTTTTTTATCATTCGTAGAGAAATGTCGCATTCTAGAAAAGTTCTTAGAATTTAATTTTCTACAAATCTAGATTCTTTCGAAATTGGTCCAGCCACCAGGAGATGAGTTTCTATTCTGACTATAATAGTTAAGATTTTAGAATTCTCCGCTTTTATTAACCTCAATATCAAGCTGCATTCAAAATTTCATGTTGATATCATGAATGGAAGTACTATTTTTTTTAGTTTTAAATTTTCATACAACAAAATCCATTCGTTAGTTCGATTTAGCGTTATGTACAATTTCGATTAATTTTTCCCATGTAACTTTTTTTTTATCATTCCTAGAGAAATGTCGCATTCTAGAAAAGTTCTTAGAATTTAATTTTCTACAAATCTAGATTCTTTCGAAATTGGTCCAGCCACCAGGAGATGGGTTTCTATTCTGACTATAATAGTTAAGATTTTAGAATTCTCCGCTTTTATTAACCTCAATATCAAGCTGCATTCAAAATTTCATGTTGATATCATGAATGGAAGTACTATTTTTTTTAGTTTTAAATTTTCATACGACACAATCCATTCGTTAGTTCGATTTAGCGTTATGTACAATTTCGATTAATTTTTCCCATGTAACTTTTTTTTTATCATTCGTAGAGAAATGTCGCATTCTAGAAAAGTTCTTAGAATTTAATTTTCTACAAATCTAGATTCTTTCGAAATTGGTCCAACCACCAGGAGATGAGTTTCTATTCTGACTATAATAGTTAAGATTTTAGAATTCTCCGCTTTTATTAACCTCAATATCAAGCTGCATTCAAAATTTCATGTTGATATCATGAATGGAAGTACTATTTTTTTTAGTTTTAAATTTTCATACGACACAATCCATTCGTTAGTTCGATTTAGCGTTATGTACAATTTCGATTAATTTTTCCCATGTAACTTTTTTTTTATCATTCGTAGAGAAATGTCGCATTCTAGAAAAGTTCTTAGAATTTAATTTTCTACAAATCTAGATTCTTTCGAAATTGGTCCAGCCACCAGGAGATGAGTTTCTATTCTGACTATAATAGTTAAGATTTTAGAATTCTCCGCTTTTATTAACCTCAATATCAAGCTGCATTCAAAATTTCATGTTGATATCATGAATGGAAGTACTATTTTTTTTAGTTTTAAATTTTCATACGACACAATCCATTCGTTAGTTCGATTTAGCGTTATGTACAATTTCGATTAATTTTTCCCATGTAACTTTTTTTTTATCATTCCTAGAGAAATGTCGCATTCTAGAAAAGTTCTTAGAATTTAATTTTCTACAAATCTAGATTCTTTCGAAATTGGTCCAGCCACCAGGAGATGAGTTTCTATTCCGACTATAATAGTTAAGATTTTAGAATTCTCCGCTTTTATTAACCTCAATATCAAGCTGCATTCAAAATTTCATGTTGATATCATGAATGGAAGTACTAATTTTTTTAGTTTTAAATTTTCATACGACACAATCCATTCGTTAGTTCGATTTAGCGTTATGTACAATTTCGATTAATTTTTCCCATGTAACTTTTTTTTTATCATTCGTAGAGAAATGTCGCATTCTAGAAAAGTTCTTAGAATTTAATTTTCTACAAATCTAGATTCTTTCGAAATTGGTCCAGCCACCAGGAGATGGGTTTCTATTCTGACTATAATAGTTAAGATTTTAGAATTCTCCGCTTTTATTAACCTCAATATCAAGCTGCATTCAAAATTTCATGTTGATATCATGAATGGAAGTACTATTTTTTTTAGTTTTAAATTTTCATACGACACAATCCATTCGTTAGTTCGATTTAGCGTTATGTACAATTTCGATTAATTTTTCCCATGTAACTTTTTTTTTATCATTCGTAGAGAAATGTCGCATTCTAGAAAAGTTCTTAGAATTTAATTTTCTACAAATCTAGATTCTTTCGAAATTGGTCCAACCACCAGGAGATGAGTTTCTATTCTGACTATAATAGTTAAGATTTTAGAATTCTCCGCTTTTATTAACCTCAATATCAAGCTGCATTCAAAATTTCATGTTGATATCATGAATGGAAGTACTATTTTTTTTAGTTTTAAATTTTCATACGACACAATCCATTCGTTAGTTCGATTTAGCGTTATGTACAATTTCGATTAATTTTTCCCATGTAACTTTTTTTTTATCATTCGTAGAGAAATGTCGCATTCTAGAAAAGTTCTTAGAATTTAATTTTCTACAAATCTAGATTCTTTCGAAATTGGTCCAGCCACCAGGAGATGAGTTTCTATTCTGACTATAATAGTTAAGATTTTAGAATTCTCCGCTTTTATTAACCTCAATATCAAGCTGCATTCAAAATTTCATGTTGATATCATGAATGGAAGTACTATTTTTTTTCGTTTTAAATTTTCATACGACACAATCCATTCGTTAGTTCGATTTAGCGTTATGTACAATTTCGATTAATTTTTCCCATGTAACTTTTTTTTTATCATTCCTAGAGAAATGTCGCATTCTAGAAAAGTTCTTAGAATTTAATTTTCTACAAATCTAGATTCTTTCGAAATTGGTCCAGCCACCAGGAGATGAGTTTCTATTCTGACTATAATAGTTAAGATTTTAGAATTCTCCGCTTTTATTAACCTCAATATCAAGCTGCATTCAAAATTTCATGTTGATATCATGAATGGAAGTACTATTTTTTTTAGTTTTAAATTTTCATACGACACAATCCATTCGTTAGTTCGATTTAGCGTTATGTACAATTTCGATTAATTTTTCCCATGTAACTTTTTTTTTATCATTCGTAGAGAAATGTCGCATTCTAGAAAAGTTCTTAGAATTTAATTTTCTACAAATCTAGATTCTTTCGAAATTGGTCCAGCCACCAGGAGATAAGTTTCTATTCTGACTATAATAGTTAAGATTTTAGAATTCTCCGCTTTTATTAACCTCAATATCAAGCTGCATTCAAAATTTCATGTTGATATCATGAATGGAAGTACTATTTTTTTAGTTTTAAATTTTCATACGACACAATCCATTCGTTAGTTCGATTTAGCGTTATGTACAATTTCGATTAATTTTTCCCATGTAACTTTTTTTTTATCATTCGTAGAGAAATGTCGCATTCTAGAAAAGTTCTTAGAATTTAATTTTCTACAAATCTAGATTCTTTCGAAATTGGTCCAGCCACCAGGAGATGAGTTTCTATTCCGACTATAATAGTTAAGATTTTAGAATTCTCCGCTTTTATTAACCTCAATATCAAGCTGCATTCAAAATTTCATGTTGATATCATGAATGGAAGTACTAATTTTTTTAGTTTTAAATTTTCATACGACACAATCCATTCGTTAGTTCGATTTAGCGTTATGTACAATTTCGATTAATTTTTCCCATGTAACTTTTTTTTTATCATTCGTAGAGAAATGTCGCATTCTAGAAAAGTTCTTAGAATTTAATTTTCTACAAATCTAGATTCTTTCGAAATTGGTCCAGCCACCAGGAGATGAGTTTCTATTCTGACTATAATAGTTAAGATTTTAGAATTCTCCGCTTTTATTAACCTCAATATCAAGCTGCATTCAAAATTTCATGTTGATATCATGAATGGAAGTACTATTTTTTTTAGTTTTAAATTTTCATACGACACAATCCATTCGTTAGTTCGATTTAGCGTTATGTACAATTTCGATTAATTTTTCCCATGTAACTTTTTTTTTATCATTCCTAGAGAAATGTCGCATTCTAGAAAAGTTCTTAGAATTTAATTTTCTACAAATCTAGATTCTTTCGAAATTGGTCCAGCCACCAGGAGATGAGTTTCTATTCCGACTATAATAGTTAAGATTTTAGAATTCTCCGCTTTTATTAACCTCAATATCAAGCTGCATTCAAAATTTCATGTTGATATCATGAATGGAAGTACTATTTTTTTTAGTTTTAAATTTTCATACGACACAATCCATTCGTTAGTTCGATTTAGCGTTATGTACAATTTCGATTAATTTTTCTCATGTAACTTTTTTTTTATCATTCCTAGAGAAATGTCGCATTCTAGAAAAGTTCTTAGAATTTAATTTTCTACAAATCTAGATTCTTTCGAAATTGGTCCAGCCACCAGGAGATGAGTTTCTATTCTGAATATAATAGTTAAGATTTTAGAATTCTCCGCTTTTATTAACCTCAATATCAAGCTGCATTCAAAATTTCATGTTGATATCATGAATGGAAGTACTATTTTTTTTAGTTTTAAATTTTCATACGACACAATCCATTCGTTAGTTCGATTTAGCGTTATGTACAATTTCGATTAATTTTTCCCATGTAACTTTTTTTTTATCATTCCTAGAGAAATGTCGCATTCTAGAAAAGTTCTTAGAATTTAATTTTCTACAAATCTAGATTCTTTCGAAATTGGTCCAGCCACCAGGAGATGAGTTTCTATTCTGACTATAATAGTTAAGATTTTAGAATTCTCCGCTTTTATTAACCTCAATATCAAGCTGCATTCAAAATTTCATGTTGATATCATGAATGGAAGTACTATTTTTTTTAGTTTTAAATTTTCATACGACACAATCCATTCGTTAGTTCGATTTAGCGTTATGTACAATTTCGATTAATTTTTCCCATGTAACTTTTTTTTTATCATTCGTAGAGAAATGTCGCATTCTAGAAAAGTTCTTAGAATTTAATTTTCTACAAATCTAGATTCTTTCGAAATTGGTCCAACCACCAGGAGATGAGTTTCTATTCTGACTATAATAGTTAAGATTTTAGAATTCTCCGCTTTTATTAACCTCAATATCAAGCTGCATTCAAAATTTCATGTTGATATCATGAATGGAAGTACTAATTTTTTTAGTTTTAAATTTTCATACGACACAATCCATTCGTTAGTTCGATTTAGCGTTATGTACAATTTCGATTAATTTTTCCCATGTAACTTTTTTTTTATCATTCCTAGAGAAATGTCGCATTCTAGAAAAGTTCTTAGAATTTAATTTTCTACAAATCTAGATTCTTTCGAAATTGGTCCAGCCACCAGGAGATGAGTTTCTATTCCGACTATAATAGTTAAGATTTTAGAATTCTCCGCTTTTATTAACCTCAATATCAAGCTGCATTCAAAATTTCATGTTGATATCATGAATGGAAGTACTATTTTTTTTAGTTTTAAATTTTCATACGACACAATCCATTCGTTAGTTCGATTTAGCGTTATGTACAATTTCGATTAATTTTTCTCATGTAACTTTTTTTTTATCATTCCTAGAGAAATGTCGCATTCTAGAAAAGTTCTTAGAATTTAATTTTCTACAAATCTAGATTCTTTCGAAATTGGTCCAGCCACCAGGAGATGAGTTTCTATTCTGAATATAATAGTTAAGATTTTAGAATTCTCCGCTTTTATTAACCTCAATATCAAGCTGCATTCAAAATTTCATGTTGATATCATGAATGGAAGTACTATTTTTTTTAGTTTTAAATTTTCATACGACACAATCCATTCGTTAGTTCGATTTAGCGTTATGTACAATTTCGATTAATTTTTCCCATGTAACTTTTTTTTTATCATTCGTAGAGAAATGTCGCATTCTAGAAAAGTTCTTAGAATTTAATTTTCTACAAATCTAGATTCTTTCGAAATTGGTCCAGCCACCAGGAGATGAGTTTCTATTCCGACTATAATAGTTAAGATTTTAGAATTCTCCGCTTTTATTAACCTCAATATCAAGCTGCATTCAAAATTTCATGTTGATATCATGAATGGAAGTACTATTTTTTTTAGTTTTAAATTTTCATACGACACAATCCATTCGTTAGTTCGATTTAGCGTTATGTACAATTTCGATTAATTTTTCCCATGTAACTTTTTTTTTATCATTCCTAGAGAAATGTCGCATTCTAGAAAAGTTCTTAGAATTTAATTTTCTACAAATCTAGATTCTTTCGAAATTGGTCCAGCCACCAGGAGATGAGTTTCTATTCTGACTATAATAGTTAAGATTTTAGAATTCTCCGCTTTTATTAACCTCAATATCAAGCTGCATTCAAAATTTCATGTTGATATCATGAATGGAAGTACTATTTTTTTTAGTTTTAAATTTTCATACGACACAATCCATTCGTTAGTTCGATTTAGCGTTATGTACAATTTCGATTAATTTTTCCCATGTAACTTTTTTTTTATCATTCGTAGAGAAATGTCGCATTCTAGAAAAGTTCTTAGAATTTAATTTTCTACAAATCTAGATTCTTTCGAAATTGGTCCAGCCACCAGGAGATGAGTTTCTATTCCGACTATAATAGTTAAGATTTTAGAATTCTCCGCTTTTATTAACCTCAATATCAAGCTGCATTCAAAATTTCATGTTGATATCATGAATGGAAGTACTAATTTTTTTAGTTTTAAATTTTCATACGACACAATCCATTCGTTAGTTCGATTTAGCGTTATGTACAATTTCGATTAATTTTTCCCATGTAACTTTTTTTTTATCATTCCTAGAGAAATGTCGCATTCTAGAAAAGTTCTTAGAATTTAATTTTCTACAAATCTAGATTCTTTCGAAATTGGTCCAGCCACCAGGAGATGAGTTTCTATTCTGACTATAATAGTTAAGATTTTAGAATTCTCCGCTTTTATTAACCTCAATATCAAGCTGCATTCAAAATTTCATGTTGATATCATGAATGGAAGTACTATTTTTTTTAGTTTTAAATTTTCATACGACACAATCCATTCGTTAGTTCGATTTAGCGTTATGTACAATTTCGATTAATTTTTCCCATGTAACTTTTTTTTTATCATTCGTAGAGAAATGTCGCATTCTAGAAAAGTTCTTAGAATTTAATTTTCTACAAATCTAGATTCTTTCGAAATTGGTCCAGCCACCAGGAGATGAGTTTCTATTCTGACTATAATAGTTAAGATTTTAGAATTCTCCGCTTTTATTAACCTCAATATCAAGCTGCATTCAAAATTTCATGTTGATATCATGAATGGAAGTACTATTTTTTTTAGTTTTAAATTTTCATACGACACAATCCATTCGTTAGTTCGATTTAGCGTTATGTACAATTTCGATTAATTTTTCCCATGTAACTTTTTTTTTATCATTCGTAGAGAAATGTCGCATTCTAGAAAAGTTCTTAGAATTTAATTTTCTACAAATCTAGATTCTTTCGAAATTGGTCCAGCCACCAGGAGATGAGTTTCTATTCTGACTATAATAGTTAAGATTTTAGAATTCTCCGCTTTTATTAACCTCAATATCAAGCTGCATTCAAAATTTCATGTTGATATCATGAATGGAAGTACTATTTTTTTTAGTTTTAAATTTTCATACGACACAATCCATTCGTTAGTTCGATTTAGCGTTATGTACAATTTCGATTAATTTTTCCCATGTAACTTTTTTTTTATCATTCGTAGAGAAATGTCGCATTCTAGAAAAGTTCTTAGAATTTAATTTTCTACAAATCTAGATTCTTTCGAAATTGGTCCAGCCACCAGGAGATGAGTTTCTATTCTGACTATAATAGTTAAGATTTTAGAATTCTCCGCTTTTATTAACCTCAATATCAAGCTGCATTCAAAATTTCATGTTGATATCATGAATGGAAGTACTATTTTTTTTAGTTTTAAATTTTCATACGACACAATCCATTCGTTAGTTCGATTTAGCGTTATGTACAATTTCGATTAATTTTTCCCATGTAACTTTTTTTTTATCATTCGTAGAGAAATGTCGCATTCTAGAAAAGTTCTTAGAATTTAATTTTCTACAAATCTAGATTCTTTCGAAATTGGTCCAGCCACCAGGAGATGAGTTTCTATTCTGACTATAATAGTTAAGATTTTAGAATTCTCCGCTTTTATTAACCTCAATATCAAGCTGCATTCAAAATTTCATGTTGATATCATGAATGGAAGTACTATTTTTTTTAGTTTTAAATTTTCATACGACACAATCCATTCGTTAGTTCGATTTAGCGTTATGTACAATTTCGATTAATTTTTCCCATGTAACTTTTTTTTTATCATTCCTAGAGAAATGTCGCATTCTAGAAAAGTTCTTAGAATTTAATTTTCTACAAATCTAGATTCTTTCGAAATTGGTCCAGCCACCAGGAGATGAGTTTCTATTCTGACTATAATAGTTAAGATTTTAGAATTCTCCGCTTTTATTAACCTCAATATCAAGCTGCATTCAAAATTTCATGTTGATATCATGAATGGAAGTACTAATTTTTTTAGTTTTAAATTTTCATACGACACAATCCATTCGTTAGTTCGATTTAGCGTTATGTACAATTTCGATTAATTTTTCCCATGTAACTTTTTTTTTATCATTCGTAGAGAAATGTCGCATTCTAGAAAAGTTCTTAGAATTTAATTTTCTACAAATCTAGATTCTTTCGAAATTGGTCCAGCCACCAGGAGATGGGTTTCTATTCTGACTATAATAGTTAAGATTTTAGAATTCTCCGCTTTTATTAACCTCAATATCAAGCTGCATTCAAAATTTCATGTTGATATCATGAATGGAAGTACTATTTTTTTTAGTTTTAAATTTTCATACGACACAATCCATTCGTTAGTTCGATTTAGCGTTAGGTACAATTTCGATTAATTTTTCCCATGTAACTTTTTTTTTATCATTCCTAGAGAAATGTCGCAAATTTTTAAATTTTTTTAGTTTTAAATTTTCATACGACACAATCCATTCGTTAGTTCGATTTAGCGTTATGTACAATTTCGATTAATTTTTCCCATGTAACTTTTTTTTATCATTCGTAGAGAAATGTCGCATTCTAGAAAAGTTCTTAGAATTTAATTTTCTACAAATCTAGATTCTTTCGAAATTGGTCCAGCCACCAGGAGATGAGTTTCTATTCTGACTATAATAGTTAAGATTTTAGAATTCTCCGCTTTTATTAACCTCAATATCAAGCTGCATTCAAAATTTCATGTTGATATCATGAATGGAAGTACTATTTTTTTTAGTTTTAAATTTTCATACGACACAATCCATTCGTTAGTTCGATTTAGCGTTATGTACAATTTCGATTAATTTTTCCCATGTAACTTTTTTTTTATCATTCGTAGAGAAATGTCGCATTCTAGAAAAGTTCTTAGAATTTAATTTTCTACAAATCTAGATTCTTTCGAAATTGGTCCAGCCACCAGGAGATGAGTTTCTATTCTGACTATAATAGTTAAGATTTTAGAATTCTCCGCTTTTATTAACCTCAATATCAAGCTGCATTCAAAATTTCATGTTGATATCATGAATGGAAGTACTATTTTTTTTAGTTTTAAATTTTCATACGACACAATCCATTCGTTAGTTCGATTTAGCGTTATGTACAATTTCGATTAATTTTTCTCATGTAACTTTTTTTTTATCATTCCTAGAGAAATGTCGCATTCTAGAAAAGTTCTTAGAATTTAATTTTCTACAAATCTAGATTCTTTCGAAATTGGTCCAGCCACCAGGAGATGAGTTTCTATTCTGAATATAATAGTTAAGATTTTAGAATTCTCCGCTTTTATTAACCTCAATATCAAGCTGCATTCAAAATTTCATGTTGATATCATGAATGGAAGTACTATTTTTTTTAGTTTTAAATTTTCATACGACACAATCCATTCGTTAGTTCGATTTAGCGTTATGTACAATTTCGATTAATTTTTCCCATGTAACTTTTTTTTTATCATTCCTAGAGAAATGTCGCATTCTAGAAAAGTTCTTAGAATTTAATTTTCTACAAATCTAGATTCTTTCGAAATTGGTCCAGCCACCAGGAGATGAGTTTCTATTCTGACTATAATAGTTAAGATTTTAGAATTCTCCGCTTTTATTAACCTCAATATCAAGCTGCATTCAAAATTTCATGTTGATATCATGAATGGAAGTACTATTTTTTTTAGTTTTAAATTTTCATACGACACAATCCATTCGTTAGTTCGATTTAGCGTTATGTACAATTTCGATTAATTTTTCCCATGTAACTTTTTTTTTATCATTCGTAGAGAAATGTCGCATTCTAGAAAAGTTCTTAGAATTTAATTTTCTACAAATCTAGATTCTTTCGAAATTGGTCCAGCCACCAGGAGATGAGTTTCTATTCTGACTATAATAGTTAAGATTTTAGAATTCTCCGCTTTTATTAACCTCAATATCAAGCTGCATTCAAAATTTCATGTTGATATCATGAATGGAAGTACTATTTTTTTTAGTTTTAAATTTTCATACGACACAATCCATTCGTTAGTTCGATTTAGCGTTATGTACAATTTCGATTAATTTTTCCCATGTAACTTTTTTTTATCATTCGTAGAGAAATGTCGCATTCTAGAAAAGTTCTTAGAATTTAATTTTCTACAAATCTAGATTCTTTCGAAATTGGTCCAGCCACCAGGAGATGAGTTTCTATTCTGACTATAATAGTTAAGATTTTAGAATTCTCCGCTTTTATTAACCTCAATATCAAGCTGCATTCAAAATTTCATGTTGATATCATGAATGGAAGTACTATTTTTTTTAGTTTTAAATTTTCATACGACACAATCCATTCGTTAGTTCGATTTAGCGTTATGTACAATTTCGATTAATTTTTCCCATGTAACTTTTTTTTTATCATTCGTAGAGAAATGTCGCATTCTAGAAAAGTTCTTAGAATTTAATTTTCTACAAATCTAGATTCTTTCGAAATTGGTCCAGCCACCAGGAGATGAGTTTCTATTCTGACTATAATAGTTAAGATTTTAGAATTCTCCGCTTTTATTAACCTCAATATCAAGCTGCATTCAAAATTTCATGTTGATATCATGAATGGAAGTACTATTTTTTTTAGTTTTAAATTTTCATACGACACAATCCATTCGTTAGTTCGATTTAGCGTTATGTACAATTTCGATTAATTTTTCCCATGTAACTTTTTTTTTATCATTCGTAGAGAAATGTCGCATTCTAGAAAAGTTCTTAGAATTTAATTTTCTACAAATCTAGATTCTTTCGAAATTGGTCCAGCCACCAGGAGATGAGTTTCTATTCTGACTATAATAGTTAAGATTTTAGAATTCTCCGCTTTTATTAACCTCAATATCAAGCTGCATTCAAAATTTCATGTTGATATCATGAATGGAAGTACTATTTTTTTTAGTTTTAAATTTTCATACGACACAATCCATTCGTTAGTTCGATTTAGCGTTATGTACAATTTCGATTAATTTTTCCCATGTAACTTTTTTTTTATCATTCCTAGAGAAATGTCGCATTCTAGAAAAGTTCTTAGAATTTAATTTTCTACAAATCTAGATTCTTTCGAAATTGGTCCAGCCACCAGGAGATGAGTTTCTATTCTGACTATAATAGTTAAGATTTTAGAATTCTCCGCTTTTATTAACCTCAATATCAAGCTGCATTCAAAATTTCATGTTGATATCATGAATGGAAGTACTAATTTTTTTAGTTTTAAATTTTCATACGACACAATCCATTCGTTAGTTCGATTTAGCGTTATGTACAATTTCGATTAATTTTTCCCATGTAACTTTTTTTTTATCATTCGTAGAGAAATGTCGCATTCTAGAAAAGTTCTTAGAATTTAATTTTCTACAAATCTAGATTCTTTCGAAATTGGTCCAGCCACCAGGAGATGGGTTTCTATTCTGACTATAATAGTTAAGATTTTAGAATTCTCCGCTTTTATTAACCTCAATATCAAGCTGCATTCAAAATTTCATGTTGATATCATGAATGGAAGTACTATTTTTTTTAGTTTTAAATTTTCATACGACACAATCCATTCGTTAGTTCGATTTAGCGTTAGGTACAATTTCGATTAATTTTTCCCATGTAACTTTTTTTTTATCATTCCTAGAGAAATGTCGCATTCTAGAAAAGTTCTTAGAATTTAATTTTCTACAAATCTAGATTCTTTCGAAATTGGTCCAGCCACCAGGAGATGAGTTTCTATTCCGACTATAATAGTTAAGATTTTAGAATTCTCCGCTTTTATTAACCTCAATATCAAGCTGCATTCAAAATTTCATGTTGATATCATGAATGGAAGTACTATTTTTTTTAGTTTTAAATTTTCATACGACACAATCCATTCGTTAGTTCGATTTAGCGTTATGTACAATTTCGATTAATTTTTCCCATGTAACTTTTTTTTTATCATTCCTAGAGAAATGTCGCATTCTAGAAAAGTTCTTAGAATTTAATTTTCTACAAATCTAGATTCTTTCGAAATTGGTCCAGCCACCAGGAGATGAGTTTCTATTCTGACTATAATAGTTAAGATTTTAGAATTCTCCGCTTTTATTAACCTCAATATCAAGCTGCATTCAAAATTTCATGTTGATATCATGAATGGAAGTACTAATTTTTTTAGTTTTAAATTTTCATACGACACAATCCATTCGTTAGTTCGATTTAGCGTTATGTACAATTTCGATTAATTTTTCCCATGTAACTTTTTTTTTATCATTCCTAGAGAAATGTCGCATTCTAGAAAAGTTCTTAGAATTTAATTTTCTACAAATCTAGATTCTTTCGAAATTGGTCCAGCCACCAGGAGATGAGTTTCTATTCTGACTATAATAGTTAAGATTTTAGAATTCTCCGCTTTTATTAACCTCAATATCAAGCTGCATTCAAAATTTCATGTTGATATCATGAATGGAAGTACTAATTTTTTTAGTTTTAAATTTTCATACGACACAATCCATTCGTTAGTTCGATTTAGCGTTATGTACAATTTCGATTAATTTTTCCCATGTAACTTTTTTTTATCATTCGTAGAGAAATGTCGCATTCTAGAAAAGTTCTTAGAATTTAATTTTCTACAAATCTAGATTCTTTCGAAATTGGTCCAGCCACCAGGAGATGAGTTTCTATTCTGACTATAATAGTTAAGATTTTAGAATTCTCCGCTTTTATTAACCTCAATATCAAGCTGCATTCAAAATTTCATGTTGATATCATGAATGGAAGTACTATTTTTTTTAGTTTTAAATTTTCATACGACACAATCCATTCGTTAGTTCGATTTAGCGTTATGTACAATTTCGATTAATTTTTCCCATGTAACTTTTTTTTTATCATTCGTAGAGAAATGTCGCATTCTAGAAAAGTTCTTAGAATTTAATTTTCTACAAATCTAGATTCTTTCGAAATTGGTCCAGCCACCAGGAGATGAGTTTCTATTCTGACTATAATAGTTAAGATTTTAGAATTCTCCGCTTTTATTAACCTCAATATCAAGCTGCATTCAAAATTTCATGTTGATATCATGAATGGAAGTACTAATTTTTTTAGTTTTAAATTTTCATACGACACAATCCATTCGTTAGTTCGATTTAGCGTTATGTACAATTTCGATTAATTTTTCCCATGTAACTTTTTTTTTATCATTCGTAGAGAAATGTCGCATTCTAGAAAAGTTCTTAGAATTTAATTTTCTACAAATCTAGATTCTTTCGAAATTGGTCCAGCCACCAGGAGATGAGTTTCTATTCTGACTATAATAGTTAAGATTTTAGAATTCTCCGCTTTTATTAACCTCAATATCAAGCTGCATTCAAAATTTCATGTTGATATCATGAATGGAAGTACTAATTTTTTTAGTTTTAAATTTTCATACGACACAATCCATTCGTTAGTTCGATTTAGCGTTATGTACAATTTCGATTAATTTTTCCCATGTAACTTTTTTTTTATCATTCGTAGAGAAATGTCGCATTCTAGAAAAGTTCTTAGAATTTAATTTTCTACAAATCTAGATTCTTTCGAAATTGGTCCAGCCACCAGGAGATGAGTTTCTATTCTGACTATAATAGTTAATATTTTAGAATTCTCCGCTTTTATTAACCTCAATATCAAGCTGCATTCAAAATTTCATGTTGATATCATGAATGGAAGTACTATTTTTTTTAGTTTTAAATTTTCATACGACACAATCCATTCGTTAGTTCGATTTAGCGTTATGTACAATTTCGATTAATTTTTCCCATGTAACTTTTTTTTTATCATTCGTAGAGAAATGTCGCATTCTAGAAAAGTTCTTAGAATTTAATTTTCTACAAATCTAGATTCTTTCGAAATTGGTCCAGCCACCAGGAGATGAGTTTCTATTCTGACTATAATAGTTAAGATTTTAGAATTCTCCGCTTTTATTAACCTCAATATCAAGCTGCATTCAAAATTTCATGTTGATATCATGAATGGAAGTACTAATTTTTTTAGTTTTAAATTTTCATACGACACAATCCATTCGTTAGTTCGATTTAGCGTTATGTACAATTTCGATTAATTTTTCCCATGTAACTTTTTTTTTATCATTCGTAGAGAAATGTCGCATTCTAGAAAAGTTCTTAGAATTTAATTTTCTACAAATCTAGATTCTTTCGAAATTGGTCCAGCCACCAGGAGATGAGTTTCTATTCCGACTATAATAGTTAAGATTTTAGAATTCTCCGCTTTTATTAACCTCAATATCAAGCTGCATTCAAAATTTCATGTTGATATCATGAATGGAAGTACTATTTTTTTTAGTTTTAAATTTTCATACGACACAATCCATTCGTTAGTTCGATTTAGCGTTATGTACAATTTCGATTAATTTTTCCCATGTAACTTTTTTTTTATCATTCGTAGAGAAATGTCGCATTCTAGAAAAGTTCTTAGAATTTAATTTTCTACAAATCTAGATTCTTTCGAAATTGGTCCAGCCACCAGGAGATGAGTTTCTATTCCGACTATAATAGTTAAGATTTTAGAATTCTCCGCTTTTATTAACCTCAATATCAAGCTGCATTCAAAATTTCATGTTGATATCATGAATGGAAGTACTATTTTTTTTAGTTTTAAATTTTCATACGACACAATCCATTCGTTAGTTCGATTTAGCGTTATGTACAATTTCGATTAATTTTTCCCATGTAACGTTTTTTTTATCATTCGTAGAGAAATGTCGCGTTCTAGAAAAGTTCTTAGAATTTAATTTTCTACAAATCTAGATTCTTTCGAAATTGGTCCAGCCACCAGGAGATGAGTTTCTATTCTGACTATAATAGTTAAGATTTTAGAATTCTCCGCTTTTATTAACCTCAATATCAAGCTGCATTCAAAATTTCATGTTGATATCATGAATGGAAGTACTATTTTTTTTAGTTTTAAATTTTCATACGACACAATCCATTCGTTAGTTCGATTTAGCGTTATGTACAATTTCGATTAATTTTTCCCATGTAACTTTTTTTTTATCATTCGTAGAGAAATGTCGCATTCTAGAAAAGTTCTGAGAATTTAATTTTCTACAAATCTAGATTCTTTCGAAATTGGTCCAGCCACCAGGAGATGAGTTTCTATTCTGACTATAATAGTTAAGATTTTAGAATTCTCCGCTTTTATTAACCTCAATATCAAGCTGCATTCAAAATTTCATGTTGATATCATGAATGGAAGTACTATTTTTTTTAGTTTTAAATTTTCATACGACACAATCCATTCGTTAGTTCGATTTAGCGTTATGTACAATTTCGATTAATTTTTCCCATGTAACTTTTTTTTTATCATTCGTAGAGAAATGTCGCATTCTAGAAAAGTTCTTAGAATTTAATTTTCTACAAATCTAGATTCTTTCGAAATTGGTCCAGCCACCAGGAGATGAGTTTCTATTCTGACTATAATAGTTAAGATTTTAGAATTCTCCGCTTTTATTAACCTCAATATCAAGCTGCATTCAAAATTTCATGTTGATATCATGAATGGAAGTACTATTTTTTTTAGTTTTAAATTTTCATACGACACAATCCATTCGTTAGTTCGATTTAGCGTTATGTACAATTTCGATTAATTTTTCCCATGTAACTTTTTTTTTATCATTCCTAGAGAAATGTCGCATTCTAGAAAAGTTCTTAGAATTTAATTTTCTACAAATCTAGATTCTTTCGAAATTGGTCCAGCCACCAGGAGATGAGTTTCTATTCTGACTATAATAGTTAAGATTTTAGAATTCTCCGCTTTTATTAACCTCAATATCAAGCTGCATTCAAAATTTCATGTTGATATCATGAATGGAAGTACTAATTTTTTTAGTTTTAAATTTTCATACGACACAATCCATTCGTTAGTTCGATTTAGCGTTATGTACAATTTCGATTAATTTTTCCCATGTAACTTTTTTTTTATCATTCGTAGAGAAATGTCGCATTCTAGAAAAGTTCTTAGAATTTAATTTTCTACAAATCTAGATTCTTTCGAAATTGGTCCAGCCACCAGGAGATGAGTTTCTATTCTGAATATAATAGTTAAGATTTTAGAATTCTCCGCTTTTATTAACCTCAATATCAAGCTGCATTCAAAATTTCATGTTGATATCATGAATGGAAGTACTATTTTTTTTAGTTTTAAATTTTCATACGACACAATCCATTCGTTAGTTCGATTTAGCGTTATGTACAATTTCGATTAATTTTTCCCATGTAACTTTTTTTTTATCATTCCTAGAGAAATGTCGCATTCTAGAAAAGTTCTTAGAATTTGATTTTCTACAAATCTAGATTCTTTCGAAATTGGTCCAGCCACCAGGAGATGAGTTTCTATTCTGACTATAATAGTTAAGATTTTAGAATTCTCCGCTTTTATTAACCTCAATATCAAGCTGCATTCAAAATTTCATGTTGATATCATGAATGGAAGTACTAATTTTTTTAGTTTTAAATTTTCATACGACACAATCCATTCGTTAGTTCGATTTAGCGTTATGTACAATTTCGATTAATTTTTCCCATGTAACTTTTTTTTTATCATTCCTAGAGAAATGTCGCATTCTAGAAAAGTTCTTAGAATTTAATTTTCTACAAATCTAGATTCTTTCGAAATTGGTCCAGCCACCAGGAGATGAGTTTCTATTCTGACTATAATAGTTAAGATTTTAGAATTCTCCGCTTTTATTAACCTCAATATCAAGCTGCATTCAAAATTTCATGTTGATATCATGAATGGAAGTACTATTTTTTTTAGTTTTAAATTTTCATACGACACAATCCATTCGTTAGTTCGATTTAGCGTTATGTACAATTTCGATTAATTTTTCCCATGTAACTTTTTTTTTATCATTCGTAGAGAAATGTCGCATTCTAGAAAAGTTCTTAGAATTTAATTTTCTACAAATCTAGATTCTTTCGAAATTGGTCCAGCCACCAGGAGATGAGTTTCTATTCTGACTATAATAGTTAAGATTTTAGAATTCTCCGCTTTTATTAACCTCAATATCAAGCTGCATTCAAAATTTCATGTTGATATCATGAATGGAAGTACTATTTTTTTTAGTTTTAAATTTTCATACGACACAATCCATTCGTTAGTTCGATTTAGCGTTATGTACAATTTCGATTAATTTTTCCCATGTAACTTTTTTTTTATCATTCGTAGAGAAATGTCGCATTCTAGAAAAGTTCTTAGAATTTAATTTTCTACAAATCTAGATTCTTTCGAAATTGGTCCAGCCACCAGGAGATGAGTTTCTATTCTGACTATAATAGTTAAGATTTTAGAATTCTCCGCTTTTATTAACCTCAATATCAAGCTGCATTCAAAATTTCATGTTGATATCATGAATGGAAGTACTATTTTTTTTAGTTTTAAATTTTCATACGACACAATCCATTCGTTAGTTCGATTTAGCGTTATGTACAATTTCGATTAATTTTTCCCATGTAACTTTTTTTTTATCATTCGTAGAGAAATGTCGCATTCTAGAAAAGTTCTTAGAATTTAATTTTCTACAAATCTAGATTCTTTCGAAATTGGTCCAGCCACCAGGAGATGAGTTTCTATTCTGACTATAATAGTTAAGATTTTAGAATTCTCCGCTTTTATTAACCTCAATATCAAGCTGCATTCAAAATTTCATGTTGATATCATGAATGGAAGTACTATTTTTTTTAGTTTTAAATTTTCATACGACACAATCCATTCGTTAGTTCGATTTAGCGTTATGTACAATTTCGATTAATTTTTCCCATGTAACTTTTTTTTTATCATTCGTAGAGAAATGTCGCATTCTAGAAAAGTTCTTAGAATTTAATTTTCTACAAATCTAGATTCTTTCGAAATTGGTCCAGCCACCAGGAGATGAGTTTCTATTCTGACTATAATAGTTAAGATTTTAGAATTCTCCGCTTTTATTAACCTCAATATCAAGCTGCATTCAAAATTTCATGTTGATATCATGAATGGAAGTACTAATTTTTTTAGTTTTAAATTTTCATACGACACAATCCATTCGTTAGTTCGATTTAGCGTTATGTACAATTTCGATTAATTTTTCCCATGTAACTTTTTTTTTATCATTCCTAGAGAAATGTCGCATTCTAGAAAAGTTCTTAGAATTTAATTTTCTACAAATCTAGATTCTTTCGAAATTGGTCCAGCCACCAGGAGATGAGTTTCTATTCTGACTATAATAGTTAAGATTTTAGAATTCTCCGCTTTTATTAACCTCAATATCAAGCTGCATTCAAAATTTCATGTTGATATCATGAATGGAAGTACTATTTTTTTAGTTTTAAATTTTCATACGACACAATCCATTCGTTAGTTCGATTTAGCGTTATGTACAATTTCGATTAATTTTTCCCATGTAACTTTTTTTTATCATTCCTAGAGAAATGTCGCATTCTAGAAAAGTTCTTAGAATTTAATTTTCTACAAATCTAGATTCTTTCGAAATTGGTCCAGCCACCAGGAGATGAGTTTCTATTCTGACTATAATAGTTAAGATTTTAGAATTCTCCGCTTTTATTAACCTCAATATCAAGCTGCATTCAAAATTTCATGTTGATATCATGAATGGAAGTACTATTTTTTTTAGTTTTAAATTTTCATACGACACAATCCATTCGTTAGTTCGATTTAGCGTTATGTACAATTTCGATTAATTTTTCCCATGTAACTTTTTTTTTATCATTCCTAGAGAAATGTCGCATTCTAGAAAAGTTCTTAGAATTTAATTTTCTACAAATCTAGATTCTTTCGAAATTGGTCCAGCCACCAGGAGATGAGTTTCTATTCCGACTATAATAGTTAAGATTTTAGAATTCTCCGCTTTTATTAACCTCAATATCAAGCTGCATTCAAAATTTCATGTTGATATCATGAATGGAAGTACTATTTTTTTTAGTTTTAAATTTTCATACGACACAATCCATTCGTTAGTTCGATTTAGCGTTATGTACAATTTCGATTAATTTTTCCCATGTAACTTTTTTTTTATCATTCGTAGAGAAATGTCGCATTCTAGAAAAGTTCTTAGAATTTAATTTTCTACAAATCTAGATTCTTTCGAAATTGGTCCAGCCACCAGGAGATGAGTTTCTATTCTGACTATAATAGTTAAGATTTTAGAATTCTCCGCTTTTATTAACCTCAATATCAAGCTGCATTCAAAATTTCATGTTGATATCATGAATGGAAGTACTATTTTTTTTAGTTTTAAATTTTCATACGACACAATCCATTCGTTAGTTCGATTTAGCGTTATGTACAATTTCGATTAATTTTTCCCATGTAACTTTTTTTTATCATTCGTAGAGAAATGTCGCATTCTAGAAAAGTTCTTAGAATTTAATTTTCTACAAATCTAGATTCTTTCGAAATTGGTCCAGCCACCAGGAGATGAGTTTCTATTCTGACTATAATAGTTAAGATTTTAGAATTTTCCGCTTTTATTAACCTCAATATCAAGCTGCATTCAAAATTTCATGTTGATATCATGAATGGAAGTACTATTTTTTTAGTTTTAAATTTTCATACGACACAATCCATTCGTTAGTTCGATTTAGCGTTATGTACAATTTCGATTAATTTTTCCCATGTAACTTTTTTTTTTATCATTCGTAGAGAAATGTCGCATTCTAGAAAAGTTCTTAGAATTTAATTTTCTACAAATCTAGATTCTTTCGAAATTGGTCCAGCCACCAGGAGATGAGTTTCTATTCTGACTATAATAGTTAAGATTTTAGAATTCTCCGCTTTTATTAACCTCAATATCAAGCTGCATTCAAAATTTCATGTTGATATCATGAATGGAAGTACTAATTTTTTTAGTTTTAAATTTTCATACGACACAATCCATTCGTTAGTTCGATTTAGCGTTATGTACAATTTCGATTAATTTTTCCCATGTAACTTTTTTTTTATCATTCCTAGAGAAATGTCGCATTCTAGAAAAGTTCTTAGAATTTAATTTTCTACAAATCTAGATTCTTTCGAAATTGGTCCAGCTACCAGGAGATGAGTTTCTATTCTGACTATAATAGTTAAGATTTTAGAATTCTCCGCTTTTATTAACCTCAATATCAAGCTGCATTCAAAATTTCATGTTGATATCATGAATGGAAGTACTAATTTTTTTAGTTTTAAATTTTCATACGACACAATCCATTCGTTAGTTCGATTTAGCGTTATGTACAATTTCGATTAATTTTTCCCATGTAACTTTTTTTTTATCATTCGTAGAGAAATGTCGCATTCTAGGAAAGTTCTTAGAATTTAATTTTCTACAAATCTAGATTCTTTCGAAATTGGTCCAGCCACCAGGAGATGAGTTTCTATTCTGACTATAATAGTTAAGATTTTAGAATTCTCCGCTTTTATTAACCTCAATATCAAGCTGCATTCAAAATTTCATGTTGATATCATGAATGGAAGTACTAATTTTTTTAGTTTTAAATTTTCATACGACACAATCCATTCGTTAGTTCGATTTAGCGTTATGTACAATTTCGATTAATTTTTCCCATGTAACTTTTTTTTATCATTCGTAGAGAAATGTCGCATTCTAGAAAAGTTCTTAGAATTTAATTTTCTACAAATCTAGATTCTTTCGAAATTGGTCCAGCCACCAGGAGATGAGTTTCTATTCTGACTATAATAGTTAAGATTTTAGAATTCTCCGCTTTTATTAACCTCAATATCAAGCTGCATTCAAAATTTCATGTTGATATCATGAATGGAAGTACTATTTTTTTTAGTTTTAAATTTTCATACGACACAATCCATTCGTTAGTTCGATTTAGCGTTATGTACAATTTCGATTAATTTTTCCCATGTAACTTTTTTTTTATCATTCGTAGAGAAATGTCGCATTCTAGAAAAGTTCTTAGAATTTAATTTTCTACAAATCTAGATTCTTTCGAAATTGGTCCAGCCACCAGGAGATGAGTTTCTATTCTGACTATAATAGTTAAGATTTTAGAATTCTCCGCTTTTATTAACCTCAATATCAAGCTGCATTCAAAATTTCATGTTGATATCATGAATGGAAGTACTAATTTTTTTAGTTTTAAATTTTCATACGACACAATCCATTCGTTAGTTCGATTTAGCGTTATGTACAATTTCGATTAATTTTTCCCATGTAACCTTTTTTTTTATCATTCGTAGAGAAATGTCGCATTCTAGAAAAGTTCTTAGAATTTAATTTTCTACAAATCTAGATTCTTTCGAAATTGGTCCAGCCACCAGGAGATGAGTTTCTATTCTGACTATAATAGTTAAGATTTTAGAATTCTCCGCTTTTATTAACCTCAATATCAAGCTGCATTCAAAATTTCATGTTGATATCATGAATGGAAGTACTATTTTTTTTAGTTTTAAATTTTCATACGACACAATCCATTCGTTAGTTCGATTTAGCGTTATGTACAATTTCGATTAATTTTTCCCATGTAACTTTTTTTTTATCATTCCTAGAGAAATGTCGCATTCTAGAAAAGTTCTTAGAATTTAATTTTCTACAAATCTAGATTCTTTCGAAATTGGTCCAGCCACCAGGAGATGAGTTTCTATTCTGACTATAATAGTTAAGATTTTAGAATTCTCCGCTTTTATTAACCTCAATATCAAGCTGCATTCAAAATTTCATGTTGATATCATGAATGGAAGTACTAATTTTTTAGTTTTAAATTTTCATACGACACAATCCATTCGTTAGTTCGATTTAGCGTTATGTACAATTTCGATTAATTTTTCCCATGTAACTTTTTTTTATCATTCGTAGAGAAATGTCGCATTCTAGAAAAGTTCTTAGAATTTAATTTTCTACAAATCTAGATTCTTTCGAAATTGGCCCAGCCACCAGGAGATGAGTTTCTATTCCGAATATAATAGTTAAGATTTTAGAATTCTCCGCTTTTATTAACCTCAATATCAAGCTGCATTCAAAATTTCATGTTGATATCATGAATGGAAGTACTATTTTTTTTAGTTTTAAATTTTCATACGACACAATCCATTCGTTAGTTCGATTTAGCGTTATGTACAATTTCGATTAATTTTTCCCATGTAACTTTTTTTTTATCATTCCTAGAGAAATGTCGCATTCTAGAAAAGTTCTTAGAATTTAATTTTCTACAAATCTAGATTCTTTCGAAATTGGTCCAGCCACCAGGAGATGAGTTTCTATTCTGACTATAATAGTTAAGATTTTAGAATTCTCCGCTTTTATTAACCTCAATATCAAGCTGCATTCAAAATTTCATGTTGATATCATGAATGGAAGTACTAAATTTTAGTTTTAAATTTTCATACGACACAATCCATTCGTTAGTTCGATTTAGCGTTATGTACAATTTCGATTAATTTTTCCCATGTAACTTTTTTTTTATCATTCGTAGAGAAATGTCGCATTCTAGAAAAGTTCTTAGAATTTAATTTTCTACAAATCTAGATTCTTTCGAAATTGGTCCAGCCACCAGGAGATGAGTTTCTATTCTGACTATAATAGTTAAGATTTTAGAATTCTCCGCTTTTATTAACCTCAATATCAAGCTGCATTCAAAATTTCATGTTGATATCATGAATGGAAGTACTATTTTTTTTAGTTTTAAATTTTCATACGACACAATCCATTCGTTAGTTCGATTTAGCGTTATGTACAATTTCGATTAATTTTTCCCATGTAACTTTTTTTTTATCATTCGTAGAGAAATGTCGCATTCTAGAAAAGTTCTTAGAATTTAATTTTCTACAAATCTAGATTCTTTCGAAATTGGTCCAGCCACCAGGAGATGAGTTTCTATTCTGACTATAATAGTTAAGATTTTAGAATTCTCCGCTTTTATTAACCTCAATATCAAGCTGCATTCAAAATTTCATGTTGATATCATGAATGGAAGTACTAATTTTTTTAGTTTTAAATTTTCATACGACACAATCCATTCGTTAGTTCGATTTAGCGTTATGTACAATTTCGATTAATTTTTCCCATGTAACTTTTTTTTATCATTCCTAGAGAAATGTCGCATTCTAGAAAAGTTCTTAGAATTTAATTTTCTACAAATCTAGATTCTTTCGAAATTGGTCCAGCCACCAGGAGATGAGTTTCTATTCTGACTATAATAGTTAAGATTTTAGAATTCTCCGCTTTTATTAACCTCAATATCAAGCTGCATTCAAAATTTCATGTTGATATCATGAATGGAAGTACTATTTTTTTTAGTTTTAAATTTTCATACGACACAATCCATTCGTTAGTTCGATTTAGCGTTATGTACAATTTCGATTAATTTTTCCCATGTAACTTTTTTTTTATCATTCCTAGAGAAATGTCGCATTCTAGAAAAGTTCTTAGAATTTAATTTTCTACAAATCTAGATTCTTTCGAAATTGGTCCAGCCAACAGGAGATGAGTTTCTATTCTGACTATAATAGTTAAGATTTTAGAATTCTCCGCTTTTATTAACCTCAATATCAAGCTGCATTCAAAATTTCATGTTGATATCATGAATGGAAGTACTATTTTTTTTAGTTTTAAATTTTCATACGACACAATCCATTCGTTAGTTCGATTTAGCGTTATGTACAATTTCGATTAATTTTTCCCATGTAACTTTTTTTTATCATTCGTAGAGAAATGTCGCATTCTAGAAAAGTTCTTAGAATTTAATTTTCTACAAATCTAGATTCTTTCGAAATTGGTCCAGCCACCAGGAGATGAGTTTCTATTCCGACTATAATAGTTAAGATTTTAGAATTCTCCGCTTTTATTAACCTCAATATCAAGCTGCATTCAAAATTTCATGTTGATATCATGAATGGAAGTACTAATTTTTTTAGTTTTAAATTTTCATACGACACAATCCATTCGTTAGTTCGATTTAGCGTTATGTACAATTTCGATTAATTTTTCCCATGTAACTTTTTTTTTATCATTCGTAGAGAAATGTCGCATTCTAGAAAAGTTCTTAGAATTTAATTTTCTACAAATCTAGATTCTTTCGAAATTGGTCCAGCCACCAGGAGATGAGTTTCTATTCCGACTATAATAGTTAAGATTTTAGAATTCTCCGCTTTTATTAACCTCAATATCAAGCTGCATTCAAAATTTCATGTTGATATCATGAATGGAAGTACTATTTTTTTTAGTTTTAAATTTTCATACGACACAATCCATTCGTTAGTTCGATTTAGCGTTATGTACAATTTCGATTAATTTTTCCCATGTAACTTTTTTTTTATCATTCGTAGAGAAATGTCGCATTCTAGAAAAGTTCTTAGAATTTAATTTTCTACAAATCTAGATTCTTTCGAAATTGGTCCAGCCACCAGGAGATGAGTTTCTATTCTGACTATAATAGTTAAGATTTTAGAATTCTCCGCTTTTATTAACCTCAATATCAAGCTGCATTCAAAATTTCATGTTGATATCATGAATGGAAGTACTAATTTTTTTAGTTTTAAATTTTCATACGACACAATCCATTCGTTAGTTCGATTTAGCGTTATGTACAATTTCGATTAATTTTTCCCATGTAACTTTTTTTTTATCATTCCTAGAGAAATGTCGCATTCTAGAAAAGTTCTTAGAATTTAATTTTCTACAAATCTAGATTCTTTCGAAATTGGTCCAGCCACCAGGAGATGAGTTTCTATTCCGACTATAATAGTTAAGATTTTAGAATTCTCCGCTTTTATTAACCTCAATATCAAGCTGCATTCAAAATTTCATGTTGATATCATGAATGGAAGTACTAATTTTTTTAGTTTTAAATTTTCATACGACACAATCCATTCGTTAGTTCGATTTAGCGTTATGTACAATTTCGATTAATTTTTCCCATGTAACTTTTTTTTATCATTCGTAGAGAAATGTCGCATTCTAGAAAAGTTCTTAGAATTTAATTTTCTACAAATCTAGATTCTTTCGAAATTGGTCCAGCCACCAGGAGATGAGTTTCTATTCTGACTATAATAGTTAAGATTTTAGAATTCTCCGCTTTTATTAACCTCAATATCAAGCTGCATTCAAAATTTCATGTTGATATCATGAATGGAAGTACTATTTTTTTTAGTTTTAAATTTTCATACGACACAATCCATTCGTTAGTTCGATTTAGCGTTATGTACAATTTCGATTAATTTTTCCCATGTAACTTTTTTTTTATCATTCCTAGAGAAATGTCGCATTCTAGAAAAGTTCTTAGAATTTAATTTTCTACAAATCTAGATTCTTTCGAAATTGGTCCAGCCACCAGGAGATGAGTTTCTATTCTGACTATAATAATTAAGATTTTAGAATTCTCCGCTTTTATTAACCTCAATATCAAGCTGCATTCAAAATTTCATGTTGATATCATGAATGGAAGTACTATTTTTTTTAGTTTTAAATTTTCATACGACACAATCCATTCGTTAGTTCGATTTAGCGTTATGTACAATTTCGATTAATTTTTCCCATGTAACTTTTTTTTATCATTCGTAGAGAAATGTCGCATTCTAGAAAAGTTCTTAGAATTTAATTTTCTACAAATCTAGATTCTTTCGAAATTGGTCCAGCCACCAGGAGATGAGTTTCTATTCCGACTATAATAGTTAAGATTTTAGAATTCTCCGCTTTTATTAACCTCAATATCAAGCTGCATTCAAAATTTCATGTTGATATCATGAATGGAAGTACTAATTTTTTTAGTTTTAAATTTTCATACGACACAATCCATTCGTTAGTTCGATTTAGCGTTATGTACAATTTCGATTAATTTTTCCCATGTAACTTTTTTTTTATCATCCGTAGAGAAATGTCGCATTCTAGAAAAGTTCTTAGAATTTAATTTTCTACAAATCTAGATTCTTTCGAAATTGGTCCAGCCACCAGGAGATGAGTTTCTATTCTGACTATAATAGTTAAGATTTTAGAATTCTCCGCTTTTATTAACCTCAATATCAAGCTGCATTCAAAATTTCATGTTGATATCATGAATGGAAGTACTATTTTTTTTAGTTTTAAATTTTCATACGACACAATCCATTCGTTAGTTCGATTTAGCGTTATGTACAATTTCGATTAATTTTTCCCATATAACTTTTTTTTTATCATTCCTAGAGAAATGTCGCATTCTAGAAAAGTTCTTAGAATTTAATTTTCTACAAATCTAGATTCTTTCGAAATTGGTCCAGCCACCAGGAGATGAGTTTCTATTCTGACTATAATAGTTAAGATTTTAGAATTCTCCGCTTTTATTAACCTCAATATCAAGCTGCATTCAAAATTTCATGTTGATATCATGAATGGAAGTACTAATTTTTTTAGTTTTAAATTTTCATACGACACAATCCATTCGTTAGTTCGATTTAGCGTTATGTACAATTTCGATTAATTTTTCCCATGTAACTTTTTTTTTATCATTCCTAGAGAAATGTCGCATTCTAGAAAAGTTCTTAGAATTTAATTTTCTACAAATCTAGATTCTTTCGAAATTGGTCCAGCCACCAGGAGATGAGTTTCTATTCTGACTATAATAGTTAAGATTTTAGAATTCTCCGCTTTTATTAACCTCAATATCAAGCTGCATTCAAAATTTCATGTTGATATCATGAATGGAAGTACTATTTTTTTTAGTTTTAAATTTTCATACGACACAATCCATTCGTTAGTTCGATTTAGCGTTATGTACAATTTCGATTAATTTTTCCCATGTAACTTTTTTTTTATCATTCGTAGAGAAATGTCGCATTTTAGAAAAGTTCTTAGAATTTAATTTTCTACAAATCTAGATTCTTTCGAAATTGGTCCAGCCACCAGGAGATGAGTTTCTATTCTGACTATAATAGTTAAGATTTTAGAATTCTCCGCTTTTATTAACCTCAATATCAAGCTGCATTCAAAATTTCATGTTGATATCATGAATGGAAGTACTAATTTTTTTAGTTTTAAATTTTCATACGACACAATCCATTCGTTAGTTCGATTTAGCGTTATGTACAATTTCGATTAATTTTTCCCATGTAACTTTTTTTTTATCATTCGTAGAGAAATGTCGCATTCTAGAAAAGTTCTTAGAATTTAATTTTCTACAAATCTAGATTCTTTCGAAATTGGTCCAGCCACCAGGAGATGAGTTTCTATTCTGACTATAATAGTTAAGATTTTAGAATTCTCCGCTTTTATTTACCTCAATATCAAGCTGCATTCAAAATTTCATGTTGATATCATGAATGGAAGTAGTATTTTTTTTAGTTTTAAATTTTCATACGACACAATCCATTCGTTAGTTCGATTTAGCGTTATGTACAATTTCGATTAATTTTTCCCATGTAATTTTTTTTTTATCATTCGTAGAGAAATGTCGCATTCTAGAAAAGTTCTTAGAATTTAATTTTCTACAAATCTAGATTCTTTCGAAATTGGTCCAGCCACCAGGAGATGAGTTTCTATTCTGACTATAATAGTTAAGATTTTAGAATTCTCCGCTTTTATTACCTCAATATCAAGCTGCATTCAAAATTTCATGTTGATATCATGAATGGAAGTACTATTTTTTTTAGTTTTAAATTTTCATACGACACAATCCATTCGTTAGTTCGATTTAGCGTTATGTACAATTTCGATTAATTTTTCCCATGTAACTTTTTTTTTTATCATTCCTAGAGAAATGTCGCATTCTAGAAAAGTTCTTAGAATTTAATTTTCTACAAATCTAGATTCTTTCGAAATTGGTCCAGCCACCAGGAGATGAGTTTCTATTCCGACTATAATAGTTAAGATTTTAGAATTCTCCGCTTTTATTAACCTCAATATCAAGCTGCATTCAAAATTTCATGTTGATATCATGAATGGAAGTACTATTTTTTTTAGTTTTAAATTTTCATACGACACAATCCATTCGTTAGTTCGATTTAGCGTTATGTACAATTTCGATTAATTTTTCCCATGTAACTTTTTTTTTATCATTCGTAGAGAAATGTCGCATTCTAGAAAAGTTCTTAGAATTTAATTTTCTACAAATCTAGATTCTTTCGAAATTGGTCCAGCCACCAGGAGATGAGTTTCTATTCCGACTATAATAGTTAAGATTTTAGAATTCTCCGCTTTTATTAACCTCAATATCAAGCTGCATTCAAAATTTCATGTTGATATCATGAATGGAAGTACTATTTTTTTTAGTTTTAAATTTTCATACGACACAATCCATTCGTTAGTTCGATTTAGCGTTATGTACAATTTCGATTAATTTTTCCCATGTAACTTTTTTTTTTATCATTCCTAGAGAAATGTCGCATTCTAGAAAAGTTCTTAGAATTTAATTTTCTACAAATCTAGATTCTTTCGAAATTGGTCCAGCCACCAGGAGATGAGTTTCTATTCCGACTATAATAGTTAAGATTTTAGAATTCTCCGCTTTTATTAACCTCAATATCAAGCTGCATTCAAAATTTCATGTTGATATCATGAATGGAAGTACTAATTTTTTTAGTTTTAAATTTTCATACGACACAATCCATTCGTTAGTTCGATTTAGCGTTATGTACAATTTCGATTAATTTTTCCCATGTAACTTTTTTTTTATCATTCCTAGAGAAATGTCGCATTCTAGAAAAGTTCTTAGAATTTAATTTTCTACAAATCTAGATTCTTTCGAAATTGGTCCAGCCACCAGGAGATGAGTTTCTATTCCGACTATAATAGTTAAGATTTTAGAATTCTCCGCTTTTATTAACCTCAATATCAAGCTGCATTCAAAATTTCATGTTGATATCATGAATGGAAGTACTATTTTTTTTAGTTTTAAATTTTCATACGACACAATCCATTCGTTAGTTCGATTTAGCGTTATGTACAATTTCGATTAATTTTTCCCATGTAACTTTTTTTTATCATTCGTAGAGAAATGTCGCATTCTAGAAAAGTTCTTAGAATTTAATTTTCTACAAATCTAGATTCTTTCGAAATTGGTCCAGCCACCAGGAGATGAGTTTCTATTCCGACTATAATAGTTAAGATTTTAGAATTCTCCGCTTTTATTAACCTCAATATCAAGCTGCATTCAAAATTTCATGTTGATATCATGAATGGAAGTACTAATTTTTTTAGTTTTAAATTTTCATACGACACAATCCATTCGTTAGTTCGATTTAGCGTTATGTACAATTTCGATTAATTTTTCCCATGTAACTTTTTTTTTATCATTCGTAGAGAAATGTCGCATTCTAGAAAAGTTCTTAGAATTTAATTTTCTACAAATCTAGATTCTTTCGAAATTGGTCCAGCCACCAGGAGATGAGTTTCTATTCCGACTATAATAGTTAAGATTTTAGAATTCTCCGCTTTTATTAACCTCAATATCAAGCTGCATTCAAAATTTCATGTTGATATCATGAATGGAAGTACTATTTTTTTTAGTTTTAAATTTTCATACGACACAATCCATTCGTTAGTTCGATTTAGCGTTATGTACAATTTCGATTAATTTTTCCCATGTAACTTTTTTTTTATCATTCGTAGAGAAATGTCGCATTCTAGAAAAGTTCTTAGAATTTAATTTTCTACAAATCTAGATTCTTTCGAAATTGGTCCAGCCACCAGGAGATGAGTTTCTATTCTGACTATAATAGTTAAGATTTTAGAATTCTCCGCTTTTATTAACCTCAATATCAAGCTGCATTCAAAATTTCATGTTGATATCATGAATGGAAGTACTAATTTTTTTAGTTTTAAATTTTCATACGACACAATCCATTCGTTAGTTCGATTTAGCGTTATGTACAATTTCGATTAATTTTTCCCATGTAACTTTTTTTTTATCATTCCTAGAGAAATGTCGCATTCTAGAAAAGTTCTTAGAATTTAATTTTCTACAAATCTAGTTTCTTTCGAAATTGGTCCAGCCACCAGGAGATGAGTTTCTATTCCGACTATAATAGTTAAGATTTTAGAATTCTCCGCTTTTATTAACCTCAATATCAAGCTGCATTCAAAATTTCATGTTGATATCATGAATGGAAGTACTAATTTTTTTAGTTTTAAATTTTCATACGACACAATCCATTCGTTAGTTCGATTTAGCGTTATGTACAATTTCGATTAATTTTTCCCATGTAACTTTTTTTTTATCATTCCTAGAGAAATGTCGCATTCTAGAAAAGTTCTTAGAATTTAATTTTCTACAAATCTAGATTCTTTCGAAATTGGTCCAGCCACCAGGAGATGAGTTTCTATTCTGACTATAATAGTTAAGATTTTAGAATTCTCCGCTTTTATTAACCTCAATATCAAGCTGCATTCAAAATTTCATGTTGATATCATGAATGGAAGTACTATTTTTTTTAGTTTTAAATTTTCATACGACACAATCCATTCGTTAGTTCGATTTAGCGTTATGTACAATTTCGATTAATTTTTCCCATGTAACTTTTTTTTATCATTCCTAGAGAAATGTCGCATTCTAGAAAAGTTCTTAGAATTTAATTTTCTACAAATCTAGATTCTTTCGAAATTGGTCCAGCCACCAGGAGATGTGAGTTTCTATTCTGACTATAATAGTTAAGATTTTAGAATTCTCCGCTTTTATTAACCTCAATTTCAAGCTGCATTCAAAATTTCATGTTGATATCATGAATGGAAGTACTAATTTTTTAGTTTTAAATTTTCATACGACACAATCCATTCGTTAGTTCGATTTAGCGTTATGTACAATTTCGATTAATTTTTCCCATGTAACTTTTTTTTTATCATTCCTAGAGAAATGTCGCATTCTAGAAAAGTTATTAGAATTTAATTTTCTACAAATCTAGATTCTTTCGAAATTGGTCCAGCCACCAGGAGATGAGTTTCTATTCTGACTATAATAGTTAAGATTTTAGAATTCTCCGCTTTTATTAACCTCAATATCAAGCTGCATTCAAAATTTCATGTTGATATCATGAATGGAAGTACTATTTTTTTTAGTTTTAAATTTTCATACGACACAATCCATTCGTTAGTTCGATTTAGCGTTATGTACAATTTCGATTAATTTTTCCCATGTAACTTTTTTTTTATCATTCGTAGAGAAATGTCGCATTCTAGAAAAGTTCTTAGAATTTAATTTTCTACAAATCTAGATTCTTTCGAAATTGGTCCAGCCACCAGGAGATGAGTTTCTATTCTGACTATAATAGTTAAGATTTTAGAATTCTCCGCTTTTATTAACCTCAATATCAAGCTGCATTCAAAATTTCATGTTGATATCATGAATGGAAGTACTAATTTTTTTAGTTTTAAATTTTCATACGACACAATCCATTCGTTAGTTCGATTTAGCGTTATGTACAATTTCGATTAATTTTTCCCATGTAACTTTTTTTTTATCATTCGTAGAGAAATGTCGCATTCTAGAAAAGTTCTTAGAATTTAATTTTCTACAAATCTAGATTCTTTCGAAATTGGTCCAGCCACCAGGAGATGAGTTTCTATTCTGACTATAATAGTTAAGATTTTAGAATTCTCCGCTTTTATTAACCTCAATATCAAGCTGCATTCAAAATTTCATGTTGATATCATGAATGGAAGTACTATTTTTTTTAGTTTTAAATTTTCATACGACACAATCCATTCGTTAGTTCGATTTAGCGTTATGTACAATTTCGATTAATTTTTCCCATGTAACTTTTTTTTTATCATTCCTAGAGAAATGTCGCATTCTAGAAAAGTTCTTAGAATTTAATTTTCTACAAATCTAGATTCTTTCGAAATTGGTCCAGCCACCAGGAGATGAGTTTCTATTCTGACTATAATAGTTAAGATTTTAGAATTCTCCGCTTTTATTAACCTCAATATCAAGCTGCATTCAAAATTTCATGTTGATATCATGAATGGAAGTACTATTTTTTTTAGTTTTAAATTTTCATACGACACAATCCATTCGTTAGTTCGATTTAGCGTTATGTACAATTTCGATTAATTTTTCCCATGTAACTTTTTTTTTTATCATTCCTAGAGAAATGTCGCATTCTAGAAAAGTTCTTAGAATTTAATTTTCTACAAATCTAGATTCTTTCGAAATTGGTCCAGCCACCAGGAGATGAGTTTCTATTCCGACTATAATAGTTAAGATTTTAGAATTCTCCGCTTTTATTAACCTCAATATCAAGCTGCATTCAAAATTTCATGTTGATATCATGAATGGAAGTACTAATTTTTTTAGTTTTAAATTTTCATACGACACAATCCATTCGTTAGTTCGATTTAGCGTTATGTACAATTTCGATTAATTTTTCCCATGTAACTTTTTTTTTATCATTCGTAGAGAAATGTCGCATTCTAGAAAAGTTCTTAGAATTTAATTTTCTACAAATCTAGATTCTTTCGAAATTGGTCCAGCCACCAGGAGATGAGTTTCTATTCCGACTATAATAGTTAAGATTTTAGAATTCTCCGCTTTTATTAACCTCAATATCAAGCTGCATTCAAAATTTCATGTTGATATCATGAATGGAAGTACTATTTTTTTTAGTTTTAAATTTTCATACGACACAATCCATTCGTTAGTTCGATTTAGCGTTATGTACAATTTCGATTAATTTTTCCCATGTAACTTTTTTTTTTATCATTCCTAGAGAAATGTCGCATTCTAGAAAAGTTCTTAGAATTTAATTTTCTACAAATCTAGATTCTTTCGAAATTGGTCCAGCCACCAGGAGATGAGTTTCTATTCCGACTATAATAGTTAAGATTTTAGAATTCTCCGCTTTTATTAACCTCAATATCAAGCTGCATTCAAAATTTCATGTTGATATCATGAATGGAAGTACTAATTTTTTTAGTTTTAAATTTTCATACGACACAATCCATTCGTTAGTTCGATTTAGCGTTATGTACAATTTCGATTAATTTTTCCCATGTAACTTTTTTTTTATCATTCCTAGAGAAATGTCGCATTCTAGAAAAGTTCTTAGAATTTAATTTTCTACAAATCTAGATTCTTTCGAAATTGGTCCAGCCACCAGGAGATGAGTTTCTATTCCGACTATAATAGTTAAGATTTTAGAATTCTCCGCTTTTATTAACCTCAATATCAAGCTGCATTCAAAATTTCATGTTGATATCATGAATGGAAGTACTATTTTTTTTAGTTTTAAATTTTCATACGACACAATCCATTCGTTAGTTCGATTTAGCGTTATGTACAATTTCGATTAATTTTTCCCATGTAACTTTTTTTTTATCATTCCTAGAGAAATGTCGCATTCTAGAAAAGTTCTTAGAATTTAATTTTCTACAAATCTAGATTCTTTCGAAATTGGTCCAGCCACCAGGAGATGAGTTTCTATTCTGACTATAATAGTTAAGATTTTAGAATTCTCCGCTTTTATTAACCTCAATATCAAGCTGCATTCAAAATTTCATGTTGATATCATGAATGGAAGTACTATTTTTTTTAGTTTTAAATTTTCATACGACACAATCCATTCGTTAGTTCGATTTAGCGTTATGTACAATTTCGATTAATTTTTCCCATGTAACTTTTTTTTATCATTCGTAGAGAAATGTCGCATTCTAGAAAAGTTCTTAGAATTTAATTTTCTACAAATCTAGATTCTTTCGAAATTGGTCCAGCCACCAGGAGATGAGTTTCTATTCCGACTATAATAGTTAAGATTTTAGAATTCTCCGCTTTTATTAACCTCAATATCAAGCTGCATTCAAAATTTCATGTTGATATCATGAATGGAAGTACTATTTTTTTCAGTTTTAAATTTTCATACGACACAATCCATTCGTTAGTTCGATTTAGCGTTATGTACAATTTCGATTAATTTTTCCCATGTAACTTTTTTTTTATCATTCCTAGAGAAATGTCGCATTCTAGAAAAGTTCTTAGAATTTAATTTTCTACAAATCTAGATTCTTTCGAAATTGGTCCAGCCACCAGGAGATGAGTTTCTATTCCGACTATAATAGTTAAGATTTTAGAATTCTCCACTTTTATTAACCTCAATATCAAGCTACATTCAAAATTTCATGTTGATATCATGAATGGAAGTACTAATTTTTTTAGTTTTAAATTTTCATACGACACAATCCATTCGTTAGTTCGATTTAGCGTTATGTACAATTTCGATTAATTTTTCCCATGTAACTTTTTTTTTATCATTCCTAGAGAAATGTCGCATTCTAGAAAAGTTCTTAGAATTTAATTTTCTACAAATCTAGATTCTTTCGAAATTGGTCCAGCCACCAGGAGATGAGTTTCTATTCCGACTATAATAGTTAAGATTTTAGAATTCTCCGCTTTTATTAACCTCAATATCAAGCTGCATTCAAAATTTCATGTTGATATCATGAATGGAAGTACTATTTTTTTCAGTTTTAAATTTTCATACGACACAATCCATTCGTTAGTTCGATTTAGCGTTATGTACAATTTCGATTAATTTTTCCCATGTAACTTTTTTTTTATCATTCCTAGAGAAATGTCGCATTCTAGAAAAGTTCTTAGAATTTAATTTTCTACAAATCTAGATTCTTTCGAAATTGGTCCAGCCACCAGGAGATGAGTTTCTATTCCGACTATAATAGTTAAGATTTTAGAATTCTCCGCTTTTATTAACCTCAATATCAAGCTGCATTCAAAATTTCATGTTGATATCATGAATGGAAGTACTATTTTTTTCAGTTTTAAATTTTCATACGACACAATCCATTCGTTAGTTCGATTTAGCGTTATGTACAATTTCGATTAATTTTTCCCATGTAACTTTTTTTTTATCATTCCTAGAGAAATGTCGCATTCTAGAAAAGTTCTTAGAATTTAATTTTCTACAAATCTAGATTCTTTCGAAATTGGTCCAGCCACCAGGAGATGAGTTTCTATTCCGACTATAATAGTTAAGATTTTAGAATTCTCCGCTTTTATTAACCTCAATATCAAGCTGCATTCAAAATTTCATGTTGATATCATGAATGGAAGTACTATTTTTTTCAGTTTTAAATTTTCATACGACACAATCCATTCGTTAGTTCGATTTAGCGTTATGTACAATTTCGATTAATTTTTCCCATGTAACTTTTTTTTTATCATTCCTAGAGAAATGTCGCATTCTAGAAAAGTTCTTAGAATTTAATTTTCTACAAATCTAGATTCTTTCGAAATTGGTCCAGCCACCAGGAGATGAGTTTCTATTCCGACTATAATAGTTAAGATTTTAGAATTCTCCGCTTTTATTAACCTCAATATCAAGCTGCATTCAAAATTTCATGTTGATATCATGAATGGAAGTACTATTTTTTTCAGTTTTAAATTTTCATACGACACAATCCATTCGTTAGTTCGATTTAGCGTTATGTACAATTTCGATTAATTTTTCCCATGTAACTTTTTTTTTATCATTCCTAGAGAAATGTCGCATTCTAGAAAAGTTCTTAGAATTTAATTTTCTACAAATCTAGATTCTTTCGAAATTGGTCCAGCCACCAGGAGATGAGTTTCTATTCCGACTACAATAGTTAAGATTTTAGAATTCTCCGCTTTTATTAACCTCAATATCAAGCTGCATTCAAAATTTCATGTTGATATCATGAATGGAAGTACTATTTTTTTCAGTTTTAAATTTTCATACGACACAATCCATTCGTTAGTTCGATTTAGCGTTATGTACAATTTCGATTAATTTTTCCCATGTAACTTTTTTTTTATCATTCCTAGAGAAATGTCGCATTCTAGAAAAGTTCTTAGAATTTAATTTTCTACAAATCTAGATTCTTTCGAAATTGGTCCAGCCACCAGGAGATGAGTTTCTATTCCGACTATAATAGTTAAGATTTTAGAATTCTCCGCTTTTATTAACCTCAATATCAAGCTGCATTCAAAATTTCATGTTGATATCATGAATGGAAGTACTATTTTTTTCAGTTTTAAATTTTCATACGACACAATCCATTCGTTAGTTCGATTTAGCGTTATGTACAATTTCGATTAATTTTTCCCATGTAACTTTTTTTTTATCATTCCTAGAGAAATGTCGCATTCTAGAAAAGTTCTTAGAATTTAATTTTCTACAAATCTAGATTCTTTCGAAATTGGTCCAGCCACCAGGAGATGAGTTTCTATTCCGACTATAATAGTTAAGATTTTAGAATTCTCCGCTTTTATTAACCTCAATATCAAGCTGCATTCAAAATTTCATGTTGATATCATGAATGGAAGTACTATTTTTTTCAGTTTTAAATTTTCATACGACACAATCCATTCGTTAGTTCGATTTAGCGTTATGTAAATTTCGATTAATTTTTCCCATGTAACTTTTTTTTTATCATTCCTAGAGAAATGTCGCATTCTAGAAAAGTTCTTAGAATTTAATTTTCTACAAATCTAGATTCTTTCGAAATTGGTCCAGCCACCAGGAGATGAGTTTCTATTCCGACTATAATAGTTAAGATTTTAGAATTCTCCGCTTTTATTAACCTCAATATCAAGCTGCATTCAAAATTTCATGTTGATATCATGAATGGAAGTACTATTTTTTTCAGTTTTAAATTTTCATACGACACAATCCATTCGTTAGTTCGATTTAGCGTTATGTACAATTTCGATTAATTTTTCCCATGTAACTTTTTTTTTATCATTCCTAGAGAAATGTCGCATTCTAGAAAAGTTCTTAGAATTTAATTTTCTACAAATCTAGATTCTTTCGAAATTGGTCCAGCCACCAGGAGATGAGTTTCTATTCCGACTATAATAGTTAAGATTTTAGAATTCTCCGCTTTTATTAACCTCAATATCAAGCTGCATTCAAAATTTCATGTTGATATCATGAATGGAAGTACTATTTTTTTCAGTTTTAAATTTTCATACGACACAATCCATTCGTTAGTTCGATTTAGCGTTATGTACAATTTCGATTAATTTTTCCCATGTAACTTTTTTTTTATCATTCCTAGAGAAATGTCGCATTCTAGAAAAGTTCTTAGAATTTAATTTTCTACAAATCTAGATTCTTTCGAAATTGGTCCAGCCACCAGGAGATGAGTTTCTATTCCGACTATAATAGTTAAGATTTTAGAATTCTCCGCTTTTATTAACCTCAATATCAAGCTGCATTCAAAATTTCATGTTGATATCATGAATGGAAGTACTATTTTTTTCAGTTTTAAATTTTCATACGACACAATCCATTCGTTAGTTCGATTTAGCGTTATGTACAATTTCGATTAATTTTTCCCATATAACTTTTTTTTTATCATTCCTAGAGAAATGTCGCATTCTAGAAAAGTTCTTAGAATTTAATTTTCTACAAATCTAGATTCTTTCGAAATTGGTCCAGCCACCAGGAGATGAGTTTCTATTCCGACTATAATAGTTAAGATTTTAGAATTCTCCGCTTTTATTAACCTCAATATCAAGCTACATTCAAAATTTCATGTTGATATCATGAATGGAAGTACTAATTTTTTTAGTTTTAAATTTTCATACGACACAATCCATTCGTTAGTTCGATTTAGCGTTATGTACAATTTCGATTAATTTTTCCCATGTAACTTTTTTTTTATCATTCCTAGAGAAATGTCGCATTCTAGAAAAGTTCTTAGAATTTAATTTTCTACAAATCTAGATTCTTTCGAAATTGGTCCAGCCACCAGGAGATGAGTTTCTATTCCGACTATAATAGTTAAGATTTTAGAATTCTCCGCTTTTATTAACCTCAATATCAAGCTGCATTCAAAATTTCATGTTGATATCATGAATGGAAGTACTATTTTTTTCAGTTTTAAATTTTCATACGACACAATCCATTCGTTAGTTCGATTTAGCGTTATGTACAATTTCGATTAATTTTTCCCATGTAACTTTTTTTTTATCATTCGTAGAGAAATGTCGCATTCTAGAAAAGTTCTTAGAATTTAATTTTCTACAAATCTAGATTCTTTCGAAATTGGTCCAGCCACCAGGAGATGAGTTTCTATTCCGACTATAATAGTTAAGATTTTAGAATTCTCCGCTTTTATTAACCTCAATATCAAGCTGCATTCAAAATTTCATGTTGATATCATGAATGGAAGTACTATTTTTTTCAGTTTTAAATTTTCATACGACACAATCCATTCGTTAGTTCGATTTAGCGTTATGTACAATTTCGATTAATTTTTCCCATGTAACTTTTTTTTTATCATTCCTAGAGAAATGTCGCATTCTAGAAAAGTTCTTAGAATTTAATTTTCTACAAATCTAGATTCTTTCGAAATTGGTCCAGCCACCAGGAGATGAGTTTCTATTCCGACTATAATAGTTAAGATTTTAGAATTCTCCGCTTTTATTAACCTCAATATCAAGCTGCATTCAAAATTTCATGTTGATATCATGAATGGAAGTACTATTTTTTTCAGTTTTAAATTTTCATACGACACAATCCATTCGTTAGTTCGATTTAGCGTTATGTACAATTTCGATTAATTTTTCCCATGTAACTTTTTTTTTATCATTCCTAGAGAAATGTCGCATTCTAGAAAAGTTCTTAGAATTTAATTTTCTACAAATCTAGATTCTTTCGAAATTGGTCCAGCCACCAGGAGATGAGTTTCTATTCCGACTATAATAGTTAAGATTTTAGAATTCTCCGCTTTTATTAACCTCAATATCAAGCTGCATTCAAAATTTCATGTTGATATCATGAATGGAAGTACTAATTTTTTTAGTTTTAAATTTTCATACGACACAATCCATTCGTTAGTTCGATTTAGCGTTATGTACAATTTCGATTAATTTTTCCCATGTAACTTTTTTTTTATCATTCCTAGAGAAATGTCGCATTCTAGAAAAGTTCTTAGAATTTAATTTTCTACAAATCTAGATTCTTTCGAAATTGGTCCAGCCACCAGGAGATGAGTTTCTATTCCGACTATAATAGTTAAGATTTTAGAATTCTCCGCTTTTATTAACCTCAATATCAAGCTGCATTCAAAATTTCATGTTGATATCATGAATGGAAGTACTATTTTTTTCAGTTTTAAATTTTCATACGACACAATCCATTCGTTAGTTCGATTTAGCGTTATGTACAATTTCGATTAATTTTTCCCATGTAACTTTTTTTTTATCATTCCTAGAGAAATGTCGCATTCTAGAAAAGTTCTTAGAATTTAATTTTCTACAAATCTAGATTCTTTCGAAATTGGTCCAGCCACCAGGAGATGAGTTTCTATTCCGACTATAATAGTTAAGATTTTAGAATTCTCCGCTTTTATTAACCTCAATATCAAGCTACATTCAAAATTTCATGTTGATATCATGAATGGAAGTACTAATTTTTTTAGTTTTAAATTTTCATACGACACAATCCATTCGTTAGTTCGATTTAGCGTTATGTACAATTTCGATTAATTTTTCCCATGTAACTTTTTTTTTATCATTCCTAGAGAAATGTCGCATTCTAGAAAAGTTCTTAGAATTTAATTTTCTACAAATCTAGATTCTTTCGAAATTGGTCCAGCCACCAGGAGATGAGTTTCTATTCCGACTATAATAGTTAAGATTTTAGAATTCTCCGCTTTTATTAACCTCAATATCAAGCTGCATTCAAAATTTCATGTTGATATCATGAATGGAAGTACTATTTTTTTCAGTTTTAAATTTTCATACGACACAATCCATTCGTTAGTTCGATTTAGCGTTATGTACAATTTCGATTAATTTTTCCCATGTAACTTTTTTTTTATCATTCCTAGAGAAATGTCGCATTCTAGAAAAGTTCTTAGAATTTAATTTTCTACAAATCTAGATTCTTTCGAAATTGGTCCAGCCACCAGGAGATGAGTTTCTATTCCGACTATAATAGTTAAGATTTTAGAATTCTCCGCTTTTATTAACCTCAATATCAAGCTACATTCAAAATTTCATGTTGATATCATGAATGGAAGTACTAATTTTTTTAGTTTTAAATTTTCATACGACACAATCCATTCGTTAGTTCGATTTAGCGTTATGTACAATTTCGATTAATTTTTCCCATGTAACTTTTTTTTTATCATTCCTAGAGAAATGTCGCATTCTAGAAAAGTTCTTAGAATTTAATTTTCTACAAATCTAGATTCTTTCGAAATTGGTCCAGCCACCAGGAGATGAGTTTCTATTCCGACTATAATAGTTAAGATTTTAGAATTCTCCGCTTTTATTAACCTCAATATCAAGCTGCATTCAAAATTTCATGTTGATATCATGAATGGAAGTACTATTTTTTTCAGTTTTAAATTTTCATACGACACAATCCATTCGTTAGTTCGATTTAGCGTTATGTACAATTTCGATTAATTTTTCCCATGTAACTTTTTTTTTATCATTCGTAGAGAAATGTCGCATTCTAGAAAAGTTCTTAGAATTTAATTTTCTACAAATCTAGATTCTTTCGAAATTGGTCCAGCCACCAGGAGATGAGTTTCTATTCCGACTATAATAGTTAAGATTTTAGAATTCTCCGCTTTTATTAACCTCAATATCAAGCTGCATTCAAAATTTCATGTTGATATCATGAATGGAAGTACTATTTTTTTCAGTTTTAAATTTTCATACGACACAATCCATTCGTTAGTTCGATTTAGCGTTATGTACAATTTCGATTAATTTTTCCCATGTAACTTTTTTTTTATCATTCCTAGAGAAATGTCGCATTCTAGAAAAGTTCTTAGAATTTAATTTTCTACAAATCTAGATTCTTTCGAAATTGGTCCAGCCACCAGGAGATGAGTTTCTATTCCGACTATAATAGTTAAGATTTTAGAATTCTCCGCTTTTATTAACCTCAATATCAAGCTGCATTCAAAATTTCATGTTGATATCATGAATGGAAGTACTATTTTTTTCAGTTTTAAATTTTCATACGACACAATCCATTCGTTAGTTCGATTTAGCGTTATGTACAATTTCGATTAATTTTTCCCATGTAACTTTTTTTTTATCATTCCTAGAGAAATGTCGCATTCTAGAAAAGTTCTTAGAATTTAATTTTCTACAAATCTAGATTCTTTCGAAATTGGTCCAGCCACCAGGAGATGAGTTTCTATTCCGACTATAATAGTTAAGATTTTAGAATTCTCCGCTTTTATTAACCTCAATATCAAGCTGCATTCAACATTTCATGTTGATATCATGAATGGAAGTACTATTTTTTTCAGTTTTAAATTTTCATACGACACAATCCATTCGTTAGTTCGATTTAGCGTTATGTACAATTTCGATTAATTTTTCCCATGTAACTTTTTTTTTATCATTCCTAGAGAAATGTCGCATTCTAGAAAAGTTCTTAGAATTTAATTTTCTACAAATCTAGATTCTTTCGAAATTGGTCCAGCCACCAGGAGATGAGTTTCTATTCCGACTATAATAGTTAAGATTTTAGAATTCTCCGCTTTTATTAACCTCAATATCAAGCTACATTCAAAATTTCATGTTGATATCATGAATGGAAGTACTAATTTTTTTAGTTTTAAATTTTCATACGACACAATCCATTCGTTAGTTCGATTTAGCGTTATGTACAATTTCGATTAATTTTTCCCATGTAACTTTTTTTTTATCATTCCTAGAGAAATGTCGCATTCTAGAAAAGTTCTTAGAATTTAATTTTCTACAAATCTAGATTCTTTCGAAATTGGTCCAGCCACCAGGAGATGAGTTTCTATTCCGACTATAATAGTTAAGATTTTAGAATTCTCCGCTTTTATTAACCTCAATATCAAGCTGCATTCAAAATTTCATGTTGATATCATGAATGGAAGTACTATTTTTTTCAGTTTTAAATTTTCATACGACACAATCCATTCGTTAGTTCGATTTAGCGTTATGTACAATTTCGATTAATTTTTCCCATGTAACTTTTTTTTTATCATTCCTAGAGAAATGTCGCATTCTAGAAAAGTTCTTAGAATTTAATTTTCTACAAATCTAGATTCTTTCGAAATTGGTCCAGCCACCAGGAGATGAGTTTCTATTCTGACTATAATAGTTAAGATTTTAGAATTCTCCGCTTTTATTAACCTCAATATCAAGCTGCATTCAAAATTTCATGTTGATATCATGAATGGAAGTACTATTTTTTTTAGTTTTAAATTTTCATACGACACAATCCATTCGTTAGTTCGATTTAGCGTTATGTACAATTTCGATTAATTTTTCCCATGTAACTTTTTTTTTATCATTCCTAGAGAAATGTCGCATTCTAGAAAAGTTCTTAGAATTTAATTTTCTACAAATCTAGATTCTTTCGAAATTGGTCCAGCCACCAGGAGATGAGTTTCTATTCCGACTATAATAGTTAAGATTTTAGAATTCTCCGCTTTTATTAACCTCAATATCAAGCTACATTCAAAATTTCATGTTGATATCATGAATGGAAGTACTAATTTTTTTAGTTTTAAATTTTCATACGACACAATCCATTCGTTAGTTCGATTTAGCGTTATGTACAATTTCGATTAATTTTTCCCATGTAACTTTTTTTTTATCATTCCTAGAGAAATGTCGCATTCTAGAAAAGTTCTTAGAATTAAATTTTCTACAAATCTAGATTCTTTCGAAATTGGTCCAGCCACCAGGAGGTGAGTTTCTATTCCGACTATAATAGTTAAGATTTTAGAATTCTCCGCTTTTATTAACCTCAATATCAAGCTGCATTCAAAATTTCATGTTGATATCATGAATGGAAGTACTATTTTTTTCAGTTTTAAATTTTCATACGACACAATCCATTCGTTAGTTCGATTTAGCGTTATGTACAATTTCGATTAATTTTTCCCATGTAACTTTTTTTTTATCATTCCTAGAGAAATGTCGCATTCTAGAAAAGTTCTTAGAATTTAATTTTCTACAAATCTAGATTCTTTCGAAATTGGTCCAGCCACCAGGAGATGAGTTTCTATTCCGACTATAATAGTTAAGATTTTAGAATTCTCCGCTTTTATTAACCTCAATATCAAGCTACATTCAAAATTTCATGTTGATATCATGAATGGAAGTACTAATTTTTTTAGTTTTAAATTTTCATACGACACAATCCATTCGTTAGTTCGATTTAGCGTTATGTACAATTTCGATTAATTTTTCCCATGTAACTTTTTTTTATCATTCCTAGAGAAATGTCGCATTCTAGAAAAGTTCTTAGAATTTAATTTTCTACAAATCTAGATTCTTTCGAAATTGGTCCAGCCACCAGGAGATGAGTTTCTATTCCGACTATAATAGTTAAGATTTTAGAATTCTCCGCTTTTATTAACCTCAATATCAAGCTACATTCAAAATTTCATGTTGATATCATGAATGGAAGTACTAATTTTTTTAGTTTTAAATTTTCATACGACACAATCCATTCGTTAGTTCGATTTAGCGTTATGTACAATTTCGATTAATTTTTCCCATGTAACTTTTTTTTTATCATTCCTAGAGAAATGTCGCATTCTAGAAAAGTTCTTAGAATTTAATTTTCTACAAATCTAGATTCTTTCGAAATTGGTCCAGCCACCAGGAGATGAGTTTCTATTCCGACTATAATAGTTAAGATTTTAGAATTCTCCGCTTTTATTAACCTCAATATCAAGCTACATTCAAAATTTCATGTTGATATCATGAATGGAAGTACTAATTTTTTTAGTTTTAAATTTTCATACGACACAATCCATTCGTTAGTTCGATTTAGCGTTATGTACAATTTCGATTAATTTTTCCCATGTAACTTTTTTTTTATCATTCCTAGAGAAATGTCGCATTCTAGAAAAGTTCTTAGAATTTAATTTTCTACAAATCTAGATTCTTTCGAAATTGGTCCAGCCACCAGGAGATGAGTTTCTATTCCGACTATAATAGTTAAGATTTTAGAATTCTCCGCTTTTATTAACCTCAATATCAAGCTGCATTCAAAATTTCATGTTGATATCATGAATGGAAGTACTATTTTTTTCAGTTTTAAATTTTCATACGACACAATCCATTCGTTAGTTCGATTTAGCGTTATGTACAATTTCGATTAATTTTTCCCATGTAACTTTTTTTTTATCATTCCTAGAGAAATGTCGCATTCTAGAAAAGTTCTTAGAATTTAATTTTCTACAAATCTAGATTCTTTCGAAATTGGTCCAGCCACCAGGAGATGAGTTTCTATTCCGACTATAATAGTTAAGATTTTAGAATTCTCCGCTTTTATTAACCTCAATATCAAGCTACATTCAAAATTTCATGTTGATATCATGAATGGAAGTACTAATTTTTTTAGTTTTAAATTTTCATACGACACAATCCATTCGTTAGTTCGATTTAGCGTTATGTACAATTTCGATTAATTTTTCCCATGTAACTTTTTTTTTATCATTCCTAGAGAAATGTCGCATTCTAAAAAAGTTCTTAGAATTTAATTTTCTACAAATCTAGATTCTTTCGAAATTGGTCCAGCCACCAGGAGATGAGTTTCTATTCCGACTATAATAGTTAAGATTTTAGAATTCTCCGCTTTTATTAACCTCAATATCAAGCTACATTCAAAATTTCATGTTGATATCATGAATGGAAGTACTAATTTTTTTAGTTTTAAATTTTCATACGACACAATCCATTCGTTAGTTCGATTTAGCGTTATGTACAATTTCGATTAATTTTTCCCATGTAACTTTTTTTTTATCATTCCTAGAGAAACGTCGCATTCTAGAAAAGTTCTTAGAATTTAATTTTCTACAAATCTAGATTCTTTCGAAATTGGTCCAGCCACCAGGAGATGAGTTTCTATTCCGACTATAATAGTTAAGATTTTAGAATTCTCCGCTTTTATTAACCTCAATATCAAGCTACATTCAAAATTTCATGTTGATATCATGAATGGAAGTACTAATTTTTTTAGTTTTAAATTTTCATACGACACAATCCATTCGTTAGTTCGATTAAGCGTTATGTACAATTTCGATTAATTTTTCCCATGTAACTTTTTTTTTATCATTCCTAGAGAAATGTCGCATTCTAGAAAAGTTCTTAGAATTTAATTTTCTACAAATCTAGATTCTTTCGAAATTGGTCCAGCCACCAGGAGATGAGTTTCTATTCCGACTATAATAGTTAAGATTTTAGAATTCTCCGCTTTTATTAACCTCAATATCAAGCTGCATTCAAAATTTCATGTTGATATCATGAATGGAAGTACTATTTTTTTCAGTTTTAAATTTTCATACGACACAATCCATTCGTTAGTTCGATTTAGCGTTATGTACAATTTCGATTAATTTTTCCCATGTAACTTTTTTTTTATCATTCCTAGAGAAATGTCGCATTCTAGAAAAGTTCTTAGAATTTAATTTTCTACAAATCTAGATTCTTTCGAAATTGGTCCAGCCACCAGGAGATGAGTTTCTATTCTGACTATAATAGTTAAGATTTTAGAATTCTCCGCTTTTATTAACCTCAATATCAAGCTGCATTCAAAATTTCATGTTGATATCATGAATGGAAGTACTATTTTTTTTAGTTTTAAATTTTCATACGACACAATCCATTCGTTAGTTCGATTTAGCGTTATGTACAATTTCGATTAATTTTTCCCATGTAACTTTTTTTTTATCATTCCTAGAGAAATGTCGCATTCTAGAAAAGTTCTTAGAATTTAATTTTCTACAAATCTAGATTCTTTCGAAATTGGTCCAGCCACCAGGAGATGAGTTTCTATTCCGACTATAATAGTTAAGATTTTAGAATTCTCCGCTTTTATTAACCTCAATATCAAGCTACATTCAAAATTTCATGTTGATATCATGAATGGAAGTACTAATTTTTTTAGTTTTAAATTTTCATACGACACAATCCATTCGTTAGTTCGATTTAGCGTTATGTACAATTTCGATTAATTTTTCCCATGTAACTTTTTTTTTATCATTCCTAGAGAAATGTCGCATTCTAGAAAAGTTCTTAGAATTTAATTTTCTACAAATCTAGATTCTTTCGAAATTGGTCCAGCCACCAGGAGATGAGTTTCTATTCCGACTATAATAGTTAAGATTTTAGAATTCTCCGCTTTTATTAACCTCAATATCAAGCTGCATTCAAAATTTCATGTTGATATCATGAATGGAAGTACTATTTTTTTCAGTTTTAAATTTTCATACGACACAATCCATTCGTTAGTTCGATTTAGCGTTATGTACAATTTCGATTAATTTTTCCCATGTAACTTTTTTTTTATCATTCCTAGAGAAATGTCGCATTCTAGAAAAGTTCTTAGAATTTAATTTTCTACAAATCTAGATTCTTTCGAAATTGGTCCAGCCACCAGGAGATGAGTTTCTATTCCGACTATAATAGTTAAGATTTTAGAATTCTCCGCTTTTATTAACCTCAATATCAAGCTACATTCAAAATTTCATGTTGATATCATGAATGGAAGTACTAATTTTTTTAGTTTTAAATTTTCATACGACACAATCCATTCGTTAGTTCGATTTAGCGTTATGTACAATTTCGATTAATTTTTCCCATGTAACTTTTTTTTTATCATTCCTAGAGAAATGTCGCATTCTAGAAAAGTTCTTAGAATTTAATTTTCTACAAATCTAGATTCTTTCGAAATTGGTCCAGCCACCAGGAGATGAGTTTCTATTCCGACTATAATAGTTAAGATTTTAGAATTCTCCGCTTTTATTAACCTCAATATCAAGCTACATTCAAAATTTCATGTTGATATCATGAATGGAAGTACTAATTTTTTTAGTTTTAAATTTTCATACGACACAATCCATTCGTTAGTTCGATTTAGCGTTATGTACAATTTCGATTAATTTTTCCCATGTAACTTTTTTTTTATCATTCCTAGAGAAATGTCGCATTCTAGAAAAGTTCTTAGAATTTAATTTTCTACAAATCTAGATTCTTTCGAAATTGGTCCAGCCACCAGGAGATGAGTTTCTATTCCGACTATAATAGTTAAGATTTTAGAATTCTCCGCTTTTATTAACCTCAATATCAAGCTACATTCAAAATTTCATGTTGATATCATGAATGGAAGTACTAATTTTTTTAGTTTTAAATTTTCATACGACACAATCCATTCGTTAGTTCGATTTAGCGTTATGTACAATTTCGATTAATTTTTCCCATGTAACTTTTTTTTATCATTCCTAGAGAAATGTCGCATTCTAGAAAAGTTCTTAGAATTTAATTTTCTACAAATCTAGATTCTTTCGAAATTGGTCCAGCCACCAGGAGATGAGTTTCTATTCCGACTATAATAGTTAAGATTTTAGAATTCTCCGCTTTTATTAACCTCAATATCAAGCTGCATTCAAAATTTCATGTTGATATCATGAATGGAAGTACTATTTTTTTCAGTTTTAAATTTTCATACGACACAATCCATTCGTTAGTTCGATTTAGCGTTATGTACAATTTCGATTAATTTTTCCCATGTAACTTTTTTTTTATCATTCCTAGAGAAATGTCGCATTCTAGAAAAGTTCTTAGAATTTAATTTTCTACAAATCTAGATTCTTTCGAAATTGGTCCAGCCACCAGGAGATGAGTTTCTATTCTGACTATAATAGTTAAGATTTTAGAATTCTCCGCTTTTATTAACCTCAATATCAAGCTGCATTCAAAATTTCATGTTGATATCATGAATGGAAGTACTATTTTTTTTAGTTTTAAATTTTCATACGACACAATCCATTCGTTAGTTCGATTTAGCGTTATGTACAATTTCGATTAATTTTTCCCATGTAACTTTTTTTTTATCATTCCTAGAGAAATGTCGCATTCTAGAAAAGTTCTTAGAATTTAATTTTCTACAAATCTAGATTCTTTCGAAATTGGTCCAGCCACCAGGAGATGAGTTTCTATTCCGACTATAATAGTTAAGTTTTTAGAATTCTCCGCTTTTATTAACCTCAATATCAAGCTACATTCAAAATTTCATGTTGATATCATGAATGGAAGTACTAATTTTTTTAGTTTTAAATTTTCATACGACACAATCCATTCGTTAGTTCGATTTAGCGTTATGTACAATTTCGATTAATTTTTCCCATGTAACTTTTTTTTTATCATTCCTAGAGAAATGTCGCATTCTAGAAAAGTTCTTAGAATTTAATTTTCTACAAATCTAGATTCTTTCGAAATTGGTCCAGCCACCAGGAGATGAGTTTCTATTCCGACTATAATAGTTAAGATTTTAGAATTCTCCGCTTTTATTAACCTCAATATCAAGCTGCATTCAAAATTTCATGTTGATATCATGAATGGAAGTACTATTTTTTTCAGTTTTAAATTTTCATACGACACAATCCATTCGTTAGTTCGATTTAGCGTTATGTACAATTTCGATTAATTTTTCCCATGTAACTTTTTTTTATCATTCCTAGAGAAATGTCGCATTCTAGAAAAGTTCTTAGAATTTAATTTTCTACAAATCTAGATTCTTTCGAAATTGGTCCAGCCACCAGGAGATGAGTTTCTATTCCGACTATAATAGTTAAGATTTTAGAATTCTCCGCTTTTATTAACCTCAATATCAAGCTACATTCAAAATTTCATGTTGATATCATGAATGGAAGTACTAATTTTTTTAGTTTTAAATTTTCATACGACACAATCCATTCGTTAGTTCGATTTAGCGTTATGTACAATTTCGATTAATTTTTCCCATGTAACTTTTTTTTTATCATTCCTAGAGAAATAATTTTCTACAAATCTAGATTCTTTCGAAATTGGTCCAGCCACCAGGAGATGAGTTTCTATTCCGACTATAATAGTTAAGATTTTAGAATTCTCCGCTTTTATTAACCTCAATATCAAGCTACATTCAAAATTTCATGTTGATATCATGAATGGAAGTACTAATTTTTTTAGTTTTAAATTTTCATACGACACAATCCATTCGTTAGTTCGATTTAGCGTTATGTACAATTTCGATTAATTTTTCCCATGTAACTTTTTTTTTATCATTCCTAGAGAAATGTCGCATTCTAGAAAAGTTCTTAGAATTTAATTTTCTACAAATCTAGATTCTTTCGAAATTGGTCCAGCCACCAGGAGATGAGTTTCTATTCCGACTATAATAGTTAAGATTTTAGAATTCTCCGCTTTTATTAACCTCAATATCAAGCTGCATTCAAAATTTCATGTTGATATCATGAATGGAAGTACTATTTTTTTCAGTTTTAAATTTTCATACGACACAATCCATTCGTTAGTTCGATTTAGCGTTATGTACAATTTCGATTAATTTTTCCCATGTAACTTTTTTTTTATCATTCCTAGAGAAATGTCGCATTCTAGAAAAGTTCTTAGAATTTAATTTTCTACAAATCTAGATTCTTTCGAAATTGGTCCAGCCACCAGGAGATGAGTTTCTATTCTGACTATAATAGTTAAGATTTTAGAATTCTCCGCTTTTATTAACCTCAATATCAAGCTGCATTCAAAATTTCATGTTGATATCATGAATGGAAGTACTATTTTTTTTAGTTTTAAATTTTCATACGACACAATCCATTCGTTAGTTCGATTTAGCGTTATGTACAATTTCGATTAATTTTTCCCATGTAACTTTTTTTTTATCATTCCTAGAGAAATGTCGCATTCTAGAAAAGTTCTTAGAATTTAATTTTCTACAAATCTAGATTCTTTCGAAATTGGTCCAGCCACCAGGAGATGAGTTTCTATTCCGACTATAATAGTTAAGATTTTAGAATTCTCCGCTTTTATTAACCTCAATATCAAGCTACATTCAAAATGTCATGTTGATATCATGAATGGAAGTACTAATTTTTTTAGTTTTAAATTTCATACGACACAATCCATTCGTTAGTTCGATTTAGCGTTATGTACAATTTCGATTAATTTTTCCCATGTAACTTTTTTTTTATCATTCCTAGAGAAATGTCGCATTCTAGAAAAGTTCTTAGAATTTAATTTTCTACAAATCTAGATTCTTTCGAAATTGGTCCAGCCACCAGGAGATGAGTTTCTATTCCGACTATAATAGTTAAGATTTTAGAATTCTCCGCTTTTATTAACCTCAATATCAAGCTGCATTCAAAATTTCATGTTGATATCATGAATGGAAGTACTATTTTTTTCAGTTTTAAATTTTCATACGACACAATCCATTCGTTAGTTCGATTTAGCGTTATGTACAATTTCGATTAATTTTTCCCATGTAACTTTTTTTTTATCATTCCTAGAGAAATGTCGCATTCTAGAAAAGTTCTTAGAATTTAATTTTCTACAAATCTAGATTCTTTCGAAATTGGTCCAGCCACCAGGAGATGAGTTTCTATTCCGACTATAATAGTTAAGATTTTAGAATTCTCCGCTTTTATTAACCTCAATATCAAGCTACATTCAAAATTTCATGTTGATATCATGAATGGAAGTACTAATTTTTTTAGTTTTAAATTTTCATACGACACAATCCATTCGTTAGTTCGATTTAGCGTTATGTACAATTTCGATTAATTTTTCCCATGTAACTTTTTTTTTATCATTCCTAGAGAAATGTCGCATTCTAGAAAAGTTCTTAGAATTTAATTTTCTACAAATCTAGATTCTTTCGAAATTGGTCCAGCCACCAGGAGATGAGTTTCTATTCCGACTATAATAGTTAAGATTTTAGAATTCTCCGCTTTTATTAACCTCAATATCAAGCTACATTCAAAATTTCATGTTGATATCATGAATGGAAGTACTAATTTTTTTAGTTTTAAATTTTCATACGACACAATCCATTCGTTAGTTCGATTTAGCGTTATGTACAATTTCGATTAATTTTTCCCATGTAACTTTTTTTTTATCATTCCTAGAGAAATGTCGCATTCTAGAAAAGTTCTTAGAATTTAATTTTCTACAAATCTAGATTCTTTCGAAATTGGTCCAGCCACCAGGAGATGAGTTTCTATTCCGACTATAATAGTTAAGATTTTAGAATTCTCCGCTTTTATTAACCTCAATATCAAGCTACATTCAAAATTTCATGTTGATATCATGAATGGAAGTACTAATTTTTTTAGTTTTAAATTTTCATACGACACAATCCATTCGTTAGTTCGATTTAGCGTTATGTACAATTTCGATTAATTTTTCCCATGTAACTTTTTTTTTATCATTCCTAGAGAAATGTCGCATTCTAGAAAAGTTCTTAGAATTTAATTTTCTACAAATCTAGATTCTTTCGAAATTGGTCCAGCCACCAGGAGATGAGTTTCTATTCCGACTATAATAGTTAAGATTTTAGAATTCTCCGCTTTTATTAACCTCAATATCAAGCTGCATTCAAAATTTCATGTTGATATCATGAATGGAAGTACTATTTTTTTCAGTTTTAAATTTTCATACGACACAATCCATTCGTTAGTTCGATTTAGCGTTATGTACAATTTCGATTAATTTTTCCCATGTAACTTTTTTTTTATCATTCCTAGAGAAATGTCGCATTCTAGAAAAGTTCTTAGAATTTAATTTTCTACAAATCTAGATTCTTTCGAAATTGGTCCAGCCACCAGGAGATGAGTTTCTATTCTGACTATAATAGTTAAGATTTTAGAATTCTCCGCTTTTATTAACCTCAATATCAAGCTGCATTCAAAATTTCATGTTGATATCATGAATGGAAGTACTATTTTTTTTAGTTTTAAATTTTCATACGACACAATCCATTCGTTAGTTCGATTTAGCGTTATGTACAATTTCGATTAATTTTTCCCATGTAACTTTTTTTTTATCATTCCTAGAGAAATGTCGCATTCTAGAAAAGTTCTTAGAATTTAATTTTCTACAAATCTAGATTCTTTCGAAATTGGTCCAGCCACCAGGAGATGAGTTTCTATTCCGACTATAATAGTTAAGATTTTAGAATTCTCCGCTTTTATTAACCTCAATATCAAGCTACATTCAAAATTTCATGTTGATATCATGAATGGAAGTACTAATTTTTTTAGTTTTAAATTTTCATACGACACAATCCATTCGTTAGTTCGATTTAGCGTTATGTACAATTTCGATTAATTTTTCCCATGTAACTTTTTTTTTATCATTCCTAGAGAAATGTCGCATTCTAGAAAAGTTCTTAGAATTTAATTTTCTACAAATCTAGATTCTTTCGAAATTGGTCCAGCCACCAGGAGATGAGTTTCTATTCCGACTATAATAGTTAAGATTTTAGAATTCTCCGCTTTTATTAACCTCAATATCAAGCTGCATTCAAAATTTCATGTTGATATCATGAATGGAAGTACTATTTTTTTCAGTTTTAAATTTTCATACGACACAATCCATTCGTTAGTTCGATTTAGCGTTATGTACAATTTCGATTAATTTTTCCCATGTAACTTTTTTTTTATCATTCCTAGAGAAATGTCGCATTCTAGAAAAGTTCTTAGAATTTAATTTTCTACAAATCTAGATTCTTTCGAAATTGGTCCAGCCACCAGGAGATGAGTTTCTATTCCGACTATAATAGTTAAGATTTTAGAATTCTCCGCTTTTATTAACCTCAATATCAAGCTACATTCAAAATTTCATGTTGATATCATGAATGGAAGTACTAATTTTTTTAGTTTTAAATTTTCATACGACACAATCCATTCGTTAGTTCGATTTAGCGTTATGTACAATTTCGATTAATTTTTCCCATGTAACTTTTTTTTTATCATTCCTAGAGAAATGTCGCATTCTAGAAAAGTTCTTAGAATTTAATTTTCTACAAATCTAGATTCTTTCGAAATTGGTCCAGCCACCAGGAGATGAGTTTCTATTCCGACTATAATAGTTAAGATTTTAGAATTCTCCGCTTTTATTAACCTCAATATCAAGCTACATTCAAAATTTCATGTTGATATCATGAATGGAAGTACTAATTTTTTTAGTTTTAAATTTTCATACGACACAATCCATTCGTTAGTTCGATTTAGCGTTATGTACAATTTCGATTAATTTTTCCCATGTAACTTTTTTTTTATCATTCCTAGAGAAATGTCGCATTCTAGAAAAGTTCTTAGAATTTAATTTTCTACAAATCTAGATTCTTTCGAAATTGGTCCAGCCACCAGGAGATGAGTTTCTATTCCGACTATAATAGTTAAGATTTTAGAATTCTCCGCTTTTATTAACCTCAATATCAAGCTACATTCAAAATTTCATGTTGATATCATGAATGGAAGTACTAATTTTTTTAGTTTTAAATTTTCATACGACACAATCCATTCGTTAGTTCGATTTAGCGTTATGTACAATTTCGATTAATTTTTCCCATGTAACTTTTTTTTTATCATTCCTAGAGAAATGTCGCATTCTAGAAAAGTTCTTAGAATTTAATTTTCTACAAATCTAGATTCTTTCGAAATTGGTCCAGCCACCAGGAGATGAGTTTCTATTCCGACTATAATAGTTAAGATTTTAGAATTCTCCGCTTTTATTAACCTCAATATCAAGCTGCATTCAAAATTTCATGTTGATATCATGAATGGAAGTACTATTTTTTTCAGTTTTAAATTTTCATACGACACAATCCATTCGTTAGTTCGATTTAGCGTTATGTACAATTTCGATTAATTTTTCCCATGTAACTTTTTTTTTATCATTCCTAGAGAAATGTCGCATTCTAGAAAAGTTCTTAGAATTTAATTTTCTACAAATCTAGATTCTTTCGAAATTGGTCCAGCCACCAGGAGATGAGTTTCTATTCTGACTATAATAGTTAAGATTTTAGAATTCTCCGCTTTTATTAACCTCAATATCAAGCTGCATTCAAAATTTCATGTTGATATCATGAATGGAAGTACTATTTTTTTTAGTTTTAAATTTTCATACGACACAATCCATTCGTTAGTTCGATTTAGCGTTATGTACAATTTCGATTAATTTTTCCCATGTAACTTTTTTTTTATCATTCCTAGAGAAATGTCGCATTCTAGAAAAGTTCTTAGAATTTAATTTTCTACAAATCTAGATTCTTTCGAAATTGGTCCAGCCACCAGGAGATGAGTTTCTATTCCGACTATAATAGTTAAGATTTTAGAATTCTCCGCTTTTATTAACCTCAATATCAAGCTACATTCAAAATTTCATGTTGATATCATGAATGGAAGTACTAATTTTTTTAGTTTTAAATTTTCATACGACACAATCCATTCGTTAGTTCGATTTAGCGTTATGTACAATTTCGATTAATTTTTCCCATGTAACTTTTTTTTTATCATTCCTAGAGAAATGTCGCATTCTAGAAAAGTTCTTAGAATTTAATTTTCTACAAATCTAGATTCTTTCGAAATTGGTCCAGCCACCAGGAGATGAGTTTCTATTCCGACTATAATAGTTAAGATTTTAGAATTCTCCGCTTTTATTAACCTCAATATCAAGCTGCATTCAAAATTTCATGTTGATATCATGAATGGAAGTACTATTTTTTTCAGTTTTAAATTTTCATACGACACAATCCATTCGTTAGTTCGATTTAGCGTTATGTACAATTTCGATTAATTTTTCCCATGTAACTTTTTTTTATCATTCCTAGAGAAATGTCGCATTCTAGAAAAGTTCTTAGAATTTAATTTTCTACAAATCTAGATTCTTTCGAAATTGGTCCAGCCACCAGGAGATGAGTTTCTATTCCGACTATAATAGTTAAGATTTTAGAATTCTCCGCTTTTATTAACCTCAATATCAAGCTACATTCAAAATTTCATGTTGATATCATGAATGGAAGTACTAATTTTTTTAGTTTTAAATTTTCATACGACACAATCCATTCGTTAGTTCGATTTAGCGTTATGTACAATTTCGATTAATTTTTCCCATGTAACTTTTTTTTTATCATTCCTAGAGAAATGTCGCATTCTAGAAAAGTTCTTAGAATTTAATTTTCTACAAATCTAGATTCTTTCGAAATTGGTCCAGCCACCAGGAGATGAGTTTCTATTCCGACTATAATAGTTAAGATTTTAGAATTCTCCGCTTTTATTAACCTCAATATCAAGCTGCATTCAAAATTTCATGTTGATATCATGAATGGAAGTACTATTTTTTTCAGTTTTAAATTTTCATACGACACAATCCATTCGTTAGTTCGATTTAGCGTTATGTACAATTTCGATTAATTTTTCCCATGTAACTTTTTTTTTATCATTCCTAGAGAAATGTCGCATTCTAGAAAAGTTCTTAGAATTTAATTTTCTACAAATCTAGATTCTTTCGAAATTGGTCCAGCCACCAGGAGATGAGTTTCTATTCCGACTATAATAGTTAAGATTTTAGAATTCTCCGCTTTTATTAACCTCAATATCAAGCTGCATTCAAAATTTCATGTTGATATCATGAATGGAAGTACTATTTTTTTCAGTTTTAAATTTTCATACGACACAATCCATTCGTTAGTTCGATTTAGCGTTATGTACAATTTCGATTAATTTTTCCCATGTAACTTTTTTTTTATCATTCCTAGAGAAATGTCGCATTCTAGAAAAGTTCTTAGAATTTAATTTTCTACAAATCTAGATTCTTTCGAAATTGGTCCAGCCACCAGGAGATGAGTTTCTATTCCGACTATAATAGTTAAGATTTTAGAATTCTCCGCTTTTATTAACCTCAATATCAAGCTGCATTCAAAATTTCATGTTGATATCATGAATGGAAGTACTATTTTTTTCAGTTTTAAATTTTCATACGACACAATCCATTCGTTAGTTCGATTTAGCGTTATGTACAAATTTCGATTAATTTTTCCCATGTAACTTTTTTTTTATCATTCGTAGAGAAATGTCGCATTCTAGAAAAGTTCTTAGAATTTAATTTTCTACAAATCTAGATTCTTTCGAAATTGGTCCAGCCACCAGGAGATGAGTTTCTATTCTGACTATAATAGTTAAGATTTTAGAATTCTCCGCTTTTATTAACCTCAATATCAAGCTGCATTCAAAATTTCATGTTGATATCATGAATGGAAGTACTTTTTTTTTGAGTTTTAAATTTTCATACGACACAATCCATTCGTTAGTTCGATTTAGCGTTATGTACAATTTCGATTAATTTTTCCCATGTAACTTTTTTTTTATCATTCGTAGAGAAATGTCGCATTCTAGAAAAGTTCTTAGAATTTAATTTTCTACAAATCTAGATTCTTTCGAAATTGGTCCAGCCACCAGGAGATGAGTTTCTATTCTGACTATAATAGTTAAGATTTTAGAATTCTCCGCTTTTATTAACCTCAATATCAAGCTGCATTCAAAATTTCATGTTGATATCATGAATGGAAGTACTAATTTTTTTAGTTTTAAATTTTCATACGACACAATCCATTCGTTAGTTCGATTTAGCGTTATGTACAATTTCGATTAATTTTTCCCATGTAACTTTTTTTTTATCATTCGTAGAGAAATGTCGCATTCTAGAAAAGTTCGTAGAATTTAATTTTCTACAAATCTAGATTCTTTCGAAATTGGTCCAGCCACCAGGAGATGAGTTTCTATTCCGACTATAATAGTTAAGATTTTAGAATTCTCCGCTTTTATTAACCTCAATATCAAGCTGCATTCAAAATTTCATGTTGATATCATGAATGGAAGTACTATTTTTTTTAGTTTTAAATTTTCATACGACACAATCCATTCGTTAGTTCGATTTAGCGTTATGTACAATTTCGATTAATTTTTCCCATGTAACTTTTTTTTTATCATTCCTAGAGAAATGTCGCATTCTAGAAAAGTTCTTAGAATTTAATTTTCTACAAATCTAGATTCTTTCGAAATTGGTCCAGCCACCAGGAGATGAGTTTCTATTCTGACTATAATAGTTAAGATTTTAGAATTCTCCGCTTTTATTAACCTCAATATCAAGCTGCATTCAAAATTTCATGTTGATATCATGAATGGAAGTACTTTTTTTTTGAGTTTTAAATTTTCATACGACACAATCCATTCGTTAGTTCGATTTAGCGTTATGTACAATTTCGATTAATTTTTCCCATGTAACTTTTTTTTTATCATTCCTAGAGAAATGTCGCTTTCTAGAAAAGTTCTTAGAATTTAATTTTCTACAAATCTAGATTCTTTCGAAATTGGTCCAGCCACCAGGAGATGAGTTTCTATTCCGACTATAATAGTTAAGATTTTAGAATTCTCCGCTTTTATTAACCTCAATATCAAGCTACATTCAAAATTTCATGTTGATATCATGAATGGAAGTACTAATTTTTTTAGTTTTAAATTTTCATACGACACAATCCATTCGTTAGTTCGATTTAGCGTTATGTACAATTTCGATTAATTTTTCCCATGTAACTTTTTTTTTATCATTCCTAGAGAAATGTCGCATTCTAGAAAAGTTCTTAGAATTTAATTTTCTACAAATCTAGATTCTTTCGAAATTGGTCCAGCCACCAGGAGATGAGTTTCTATTCCGACTATAATAGTTAAGATTTTAGAATTATCCGCTTTTATTAACCTCAATATCAAGCTACATTCAAAATTTCATGTTGATATCATGAATGGAAGTACTAATTTTTTTAGTTTTAAATTTTCATACGACACAATCCATTCGTTAGTTCGATTTAGCGTTATGTACAATTTCGATTAATTTTTCCCATGTAACTTTTTTTTTATCATTCGTAGAGAAATGTCGCATTCTAGAAAAGTTCTTAGAATTTAATTTTCTACAAATCTAGATTCTTTCGAAATTGGTCCAGCCACCAGGAGATGAGTTTCTATTCTGACTATAATAGTTAAGATTTTAGAATTCTCCGCTTTTATTAACCTCAATATCAAGCTGCATTCAAAATTTCATGTTGATATCATGAATGGAAGTACTATTTTTTTTAGTTTTAAATTTTCATACGACACAATCCATTCGTTTGTTCGATTTAGCGTTATGTACAATTTCGATTAATTTTTCCCATGTAACTTTTTTTTTATCATTCGTAGAGAAATGTCGCATTCTAGAAAAGTTCTTAGAATTTAATTTTCTACAAATCTAGATTCTTTCGAAATTGGTCCAGCCACCAGGAGATGAGTTTCTATTCTGACTATAATAGTTAAGATTTTAGAATTCTCCGCTTTTATTAACCTCAATATCAAGCTGCATTCAAAATTTCATGTTGATATCATGAATGGAAGTACTAATTTTTTTAGTTTTAAATTTTCATACGACACAATCCATTCGTTAGTTCGATTTAGCGTTATGTAAAATTTCGATTAATTTTTCCCATGTAACTTTTTTTTTATCATTCGTAGAGAAATGTCGCATTCTAGAAAAGTTCTTAGAATTTAATTTTCTACAAATCTAGATTCTTTCGAAATTGGTCCAGCCACCAGGAGATGAGTTTCTATTCTGACTATAATAGTTAAGATTTTAGAATTCTCCGCTTTTATTAACCTCAATATCAAGCTGCATTCAAAATTTCATGTTGATATCATGAATGGAAGTACTTTTTTTTTGAGTTTTAAATTTTCATACGACACAATCCATTCGTTAGTTCGATTTAGCGTTATGTACAATTTCGATTAATTTTTCCCATGTAACTTTTTTTTTATCATTCGTAGAGAAATGTCGCATTCTAGAAAAGTTCTTAGAATTTAATTTTCTACAAATCTAGATTCTTTCGAAATTGGTCCAGCCACCAGGAGATGAGTTTCTATTCTGACTATAATAGTTAAGATTTTAGAATTCTCCGCTTTTATTAACCTCAATATCAAGCTGCATTCAAAATTTCATGTTGATATCATGAATGGAAGTACTAATTTTTTTAGTTTTAAATTTTCATACGACACAATCCATTCGTTAGTTCGATTTAGCGTTATGTACAATTTCGATTAATTTTTCCCATGTAACTTTTTTTTTATCATTCGTAGAGAAATGTCGCATTCTAGAAAAGTTCGTAGAATTTAATTTTCTACAAATCTAGATTCTTTCGAAATTGGTCCAGCCACCAGGAGATGAGTTTCTATTCCGACTATAATAGTTAAGATTTTAGAATTCTCCGCTTTTATTAACCTCAATATCAAGCTGCATTCAAAATTTCATGTTGATATCATGAATGGAAGTACTATTTTTTTTAGTTTTAAATTTTCATACGACACAATCCATTCGTTAGTTCGATTTAGCGTTATGTACAATTTCGATTAATTTTTCCCATGTAACTTTTTTTTTATCATTCCTAGAGAAATGTCGCATTCTAGAAAAGTTCTTAGAATTTAATTTTCTACAAATCTAGATTCTTTCGAAATTGGTCCAGCCACCAGGAGATGAGTTTCTATTCCGACTATAATAGTTAAGATTTTAGAATTCTCCGCTTTTATTAACCTCAATATCAAGCTGCATTCAAAATTTCATGTTGATATCATGAATGGAAGTACTAATTTTTTTAGTTTTAAATTTTCATACGACACAATCCATTCGTTAGTTCGATTTAGCGTTATGTACAATTTCGATTAATTTTTCCCATGTAACTTTTTTTTTATCATTCGTAGAGAAATGTCGCATTCTAGAAAAGTTCTTAGAATTTAATTTTCTACAAATCTAAATTCTTTCGAAATTGGTCCAGCCTCCAGGAGATGAGTTTCTATTCCGACTATAATAGTTAAGAGTTTAGAATTCTCCGCTTTTATTAACCTCAATATCAAGCTGCATTCAAAATTTCATGTTGATATCATGAATGGAAGTACTAATTTTTTTAGTTTTAAATTTTCATACGACACAATCCATTCGTTAGTTCGATTTAGCGTTATGTACAATTTCGATTAATTTTTCCCATGTAACTTTTTTTTTATCATTCGTAGAGAAATGTCGCATTCTAGAAAAGTTCTTAGAATTTAATTTTCTACAAATCTAGATTCTTTCGAAATTGGTCCAGCCACCAGGAGATGAGTTTCTATTCCGACTATAATAGTTAAGATTTTAGAATTCTCCGCTTTTATTAACCTCAATATCAAGCTGCATTCAAAATTTCATGTTGATATCATGAATGGAAGTACTATTTTTTTTAGTTTTAAATTTTCATACGACACAATCCATTCGTTAGTTCGATTTAGCGTTATGTACAATTTCGATTAATTTTTCCCATGTAACTTTTTTTTTATCATTCCTAGAGAAATGTCGCATTCTAGAAAAGTTCTTAGAATTTAATTTTCTACAAATCTAGATTCTTTCGAAATTGGTCCAGCCACCAGGAGATGAGTTTCTATTCTGACTATAATAGTTAAGATTTTAGAATTCTCCGCTTTTATTAACCTCAATATCAAGCTGCATTCAAAATTTCATGTTGATATCATGAATGGAAGTACTATTTTTTTTAGTTTTAAATTTTCATACGACACAATCCATTCGTTAGTTCGATTTAGCGTTATGTACAATTTCGATTAATTTTTCCCATGTAACTTTTTTTTTATCATTCGTAGAGAAATGTCGCATTCTAAAAAAGTTCTTAGAATTTAATTTTCTACAAATCTAGATTCTTTCGAAATTGGTCCAGCCACCAGGAGATGAGTTTCTTTTCCGACTATAATAGTTAAGATTTTAGAATTCTCCGCTTTTATTAACCTCAATATCAAGCTGCATTCAAAATTTCATGTTGATATCATGAATGGAAGTACTATTTTTTTTAGTTTTAAATTTTCATACGACACAATCCATTCGTTAGTTCGATTTAGCGTTATGTACAATTTCGATTAATTTTTCCCATGTAACTTTTGTACAATTTCGATTAATTTTTCCCATGTAACTTTTTTTTTATCATTCGTAGAGAAATGTCGCATTCTAGAAAAGTTCTTAGAATTTAATTTTCTACAAATCTAGATTCTTTCGAAATTGGTCCAGCCTCCAGGAGATGAGTTTCTATTCCGACTATAATAGTTAAGAGTTTAGAATTCTCCGCTTTTATTAACCTCAATATCAAGCTGCATTCAAAATTTCATGTTGATATCATGAATGGAAGTACTAATTTTTTTAGTTTTAAATTTTCATACGACACAATCCATTCGTTAGTTCGATTTAGCGTTATGTACAATTTCGATTAATTTTTCCCATGTAACTTTTTTTTTATCATTCGTAGAGAAATGTCGCATTCTAGAAAAGTTCTTAGAATTTAATTTTCTACAAATCTAGATTCTTTCGAAATTGGTCCAGCCACCAGGAGATGAGTTTCTATTCCGACTATAATAGTTAAGATTTTAGAATTCTCCGCTTTTATTAACCTCAATATCAAGCTGCATTCAAAATTTCATGTTGATATCATGAATGGAAGTACTATTTTTTTTAGTTTTAAATTTTCATACGACACAATCCATTCGTTAGTTCGATTTAGCGTTATGTACAATTTCGATTAATTTTTCCCATGTAACTTTTTTTTTATCATTCCTAGAGAAATGTCGCATTCTAGAAAAGTTCTTAGAATTTAATTTTCTACAAATCTAGATTCTTTCGAAATTGGTCCAGCCACCAGGAGATGAGTTTCTATTCTGACTATAATAGTTAAGATTTTAGAATTCTCCGCTTTTATTAACCTCAATATCAAGCTGCATTCAAAATTTCATGTTGATATCATGAATGGAAGTACTATTTTTTTTAGTTTTAAATTTTCATACGACACAATCCATTCGTTAGTTCGATTTAGCGTTATGTACAATTTCGATTAATTTTTCCCATGTAACTTTTTTTTTATCATTCGTAGAGAAATGTCGCATTCTAGAAAAGTTCTTAGAATTTAATTTTCTACAAATCTAGATTCTTTCGAAATTGGTCCAGCCACCAGGAGATGAGTTTCTATTCCGACTATAATAGTTAAGATTTTAGAATTCTCCGCTTTTATTAACCTCAATATCAAGCTGCATTCAAAATTTCATGTTGATATCATGAATGGAAGTACTATTTTTTTTAGTTTTAAATTTTCATACGACACAATCCATTCGTTAGTTCGATTTAGCGTTATGTACAATTTCGATTAATTTTTCCCATGTAACTTTTTTTTTATCATTCGTAGAGAAATGTCGCATTCTAGAAAAGTTCTTAGAATTTAATTTTCTACAAATCTAGATTCTTTCGAAATTGGTCCAGCCACCAGGAGATGAGTTTCTATTCTGACTATAATAGTTAAGATTTTAGAATTCTCCGCTTTTATTAACCTCAATATCAAGCTGCATTCAAAATTTCATGTTGATATCATGAATGGAAGTACTATTTTTTTTAGTTTTAAATTTTCATACGACACAATCCATTCGTTAGTTCGATTTAGCGTTATGTACAATTTCGATTAATTTTTCCCATGTAACTTTTTTTTTATCATTCCTAGAGAAATGTCGCATTCTAGAAAAGTTCTTAGAATTTAATTTTCTACAAATCTAGATTCTTTCGAAATTGGTCCAGCCACCAGGAGATGAGTTTCTATTCCGACTATAATAGTTAAGATTTTAGAATTCTCCGCTTTTATTAACCTCAATATCAAGCTGCATTCAAAATTTCATGTTGATATCATGAATGGAAGTACTATTTTTTTTAGTTTTAAATTTTCATACGACACAATCCATTCGTTAGTTCGATTTAGCGTTATGTACAATTTCGATTAATTTTTCCCATGTAACTTTTTTTTTATCATTCGTAGAGAAATGTCGCATTCTAGAAAAGTTCTTAGAATTTAATTTTCTACAAATCTAGATTCTTTCGAAATTGGTCCAGCCACCAGGAGATGAGTTTCTATTCCGACTATAATAGTTAAGATTTTAGAATTCTCCGCTTTTATTAACCTCAATATCAAGCTGCATTCAAAATTTCATGTTGATATCATGAATGGAAGTACTAATTTTTTTAGTTTTAAATTTTCATACGACACAATCCATTCGTTAGTTCGATTTAGCGTTATGTACAATTTCGATTAATTTTTCCCATGTAACTTTTTTTTTATCACTCGTAGAGAAATGTCGCATTCTAGAAAAGTTCTTAGAATTTAATTTTCTACAAATCTAGATTCTTTCGAAATTGGTCCAGCCACCAGGAGATGAGTTTCTATTCCGACTATAATAGTTAAGATTTTAGAATTCTCCGCTTTTATTAACCTCAATATCAAGCTGCATTCAAAATTTCATGTTGATATCATGAATGGTAGTACTAATTTTTTTAGTTTTAAATTTTCATACGACACAATCCATTCGTTAGTTCGATTTAGCGTTATGTACAATTTCGATTAATTTTTCCCATGTAACTTTTTTTTTATCATTCCTAGAGAAATGTCGCATTCTAGAAAAGTTCTTAGAATTTAATTTTCTACAAATCTAGATTCTTTCGAAATTGGTCCAGCCACCAGGAGATGAGTTTCTATTCTGACTATAATAGTTAAGATTTTAGAATTCTCCGCTTTTATTAACCTCAATATCAAGCTGCATTCAAAATTTCATGTTGATATCATGAATGGAAGTACTATTTTTTTTAGTTTTAAATTTTCATACGACACAATCCATTCGTTAGTTCGATTTAGCGTTATGTACAATTTCGATTAATTTTTCCCATGTAACTTTTTTTTTATCATTCGTAGAGAAATGTCGCATTCTAAAAAAGTTCTTAGAATTTAATTTTCTACAAATCTAGATTCTTTCGAAATTGGTCCAGCCACCAGGAGATGAGTTTCTATTCCGACTATAATAGTTAAGATTTTAGAATTCTCCGCTTTTATTAACCTCAATATCAAGCTGCATTCAAAATTTCATGTTGATATCATGAATGGAAGTACTATTTTTTTTAGTTTTAAATTTTCATACGACACAATCCATTCGTTAGTTCGATTTAGCGTTATGTACAATTTCGATTAATTTTTCCCATGTAACTTTTTTTTTATCATTCGTAGAGAAATGTCGCATTCTAGAAAAGTTCTTAGAATTTAATTTTCTACAAATCTAGATTCTTTCGAAATTGGTCCAGCCACCAGGAGATGAGTTTCTATTCTGACTATAATAGTTAAGATTTTAGAATTCTCCGCTTTTATTAACCTCAATATCAAGCTGCATTCAAAATTTCATGTTGATATCATGAATGGAAGTACTATTTTTTTTAGTTTTAAATTTTCATACGACACAATCCATTCGTTAGTTCGATTTAGCGTTATGTACAATTTCGATTAATTTTTCCCATGTAACTTTTTTTTTATCATTCGTAGAGAAATGTCGCATTCTAGAAAAGTTCTTAGAATTTAATTTTCTACAAATCTAGATTCTTTCGAAATTGGTCCAGCCACCAGGAGATGAGTTTCTATTCCGACTATAATAGTTAAGATTTTAGAATTCTCCGCTTTTATTAACCTCAATATCAAGCTGCATTCAAAATTTCATGTTGATATCATGAATGGAAGTACTATTTTTTTTAGTTTTAAATTTTCATACGACACAATCCATTCGTTAGTTCGATTTAGCGTTATGTACAATTTCGATTAATTTTTCCCATGTAACTTTTTTTTTATCATTCGTAGAGAAATGTCGCATTCTAGAAAAGTTCTTAGAATTTAATTTTCTACAAATCTAGATTCTTTCGAAATTGGTCCAGCCACCAGGAGATGAGTTTCTATTCCGACTATAATAGTTAAGATTTTAGAATTCTCCGCTTTTATTAACCTCAATATCAAGCTGCATTCAAAATTTCATGTTGATATCATGAATGGAAGTACTAATTTTTTTAGTTTTAAATTTTCATACGACACAATCCATTCGTTAGTTCGATTTAGCGTTATGTACAATTTCGATTAATTTTTCCCATGTAACTTTTTTTTTATCATTCCTAGAGAAATGTCGCATTCTAGAAAAGTTCTTAGAATTTAATTTTCTACAAATCTAGATTCTTTCGAAATTGGTCCAGCCACCAGGAGATGAGTTTCTATTCCGACTATAATAGTTAAGATTTTAGAATTCTCCGCTTTTATTAACCTCAATATCAAGCTGCATTCAAAATTTCATGTTGATATCATGAATGGAAGTACTATTTTTTTCAGTTTTAAATTTTCATACGACACAATCCATTCGTTAGTTCGATTTAGCGTTATGTACAATTTCGATTAATTTTTCCCATGTAACTTTTTTTTTATCATTCCTAGAGAAATGTCGCATTCTAGAAAAGTTCTTAGAATTTAATTTTCTACAAATCTAGATTCTTTCGAAATTGGTCCAGCCACCAGGAGATGAGTTTCTATTCCGACTATAATAGTTAAGATTTTAGAATTCTCCGCTTTTATTAACCTCAATATCAAGCTACATTCAAAATTTCATGTTGATATCATGAATGGAAGTACTAATTTTTTTAGTTTTAAATTTTCATACGACACAATCCATTCGTTAGTTCGATTTAGCGTTATGTACAATTTCGATTAATTTTTCCCATGTAACTTTTTTTTTATCATTCCTAGAGAAATGTCGCATTCTAAAAAAGTTCTTAGAATTTAATTTTCTACAAATCTAGATTCTTTCGAAATTGGTCCAGCCACCAGGAGATGAGTTTCTATTCCGACTATAATAGTTAAGATTTTAGAATTCTCCGCTTTTATTAACCTCAATATCAAGCTACATTCAAAATTTCATGTTGATATCATGAATGGAAGTACTAATTTTTTTAGTTTTAAATTTTCATACGACACAATCCATTCGTTAGTTCGATTTAGCGTTATGTACAATTTCGATTAATTTTTCCCATGTAACTTTTTTTTTATCATTCCTAGAGAAATGTCGCATTCTAGAAAAGTTCTTAGAATTTAATTTTCTACAAATCTAGATTCTTTCGAAATTGGTCCAGCCACCAGGAGATGAGTTTCTATTCCGACTATAATAGTTAAGATTTTAGAATTCTCCGCTTTTATTAACCTCAATATCAAGCTACATTCAAAATTTCATGTTGATATCATGAATGGAAGTACTAATTTTTTTAGTTTTAAATTTTCATACGACACAATCCATTCGTTAGTTCGATTTAGCGTTATGTACAATTTCGATTAATTTTTCCCATGTAACTTTTTTTTTATCATTCCTAGAGAAATGTCGCATTCTAGAAAAGTTCTTAGAATTTAATTTTCTACAAATCTAGATTCTTTCGAAATTGGTCCAGCCACCAGGAGATGAGTTTCTATTCCGACTATAATAGTTAAGATTTTAGAATTCTCCGCTTTTATTAACCTCAATATCAAGCTGCATTCAAAATTTCATGTTGATATCATGAATGGAAGTACTATTTTTTTCAGTTTTAAATTTTCATACGACACAATCCATTCGTTAGTTCGATTTAGCGTTATGTACAATTTCGATTAATTTTTCCCATGTAACTTTTTTTTTATCATTCCTAGAGAAATGTCGCATTCTAGAAAAGTTCTTAGAATTTAATTTTCTACAAATCTAGATTCTTTCGAAATTGGTCCAGCCACCAGGAGATGAGTTTCTATTCTGACTATAATAGTTAAGATTTTAGAATTCTCCGCTTTTATTAACCTCAATATCAAGCTGCATTCAAAATTTCATGTTGATATCATGAATGGAAGTACTATTTTTTTTAGTTTTAAATTTTCATACGACACAATCCATTCGTTAGTTCGATTTAGCGTTATGTACAATTTCGATTAATTTTTCCCATGTAACTTTTTTTTTATCATTCCTAGAGAAATGTCGCATTCTAGAAAAGTTCTTAGAATTTAATTTTCTACAAATCTAGATTCTTTCGAAATTGGTCCAGCCACCAGGAGATGAGTTTCTATTCCGACTATAATAGTTAAGATTTTAGAATTCTCCGCTTTTATTAACCTCAATATCAAGCTACATTCAAAATTTCATGTTGATATCATGAATGGAAGTACTAATTTTTTTAGTTTTAAATTTTCATACGACACAATCCATTCGTTAGTTCGATTTAGCGTTATGTACAATTTCGATTAATTTTTCCCATGTAACTTTTTTTTTATCATTCCTAGAGAAATGTCGCATTCTAGAAAAGTTCTTAGAATTTAATTTTCTACAAATCTAGATTCTTTCGAAATTGGTCCAGCCACCAGGAGATGAGTTTCTATTCCGACTATAATAGTTAAGATTTTAGAATTCTCCGCTTTTATTAACCTCAATATCAAGCTGCATTCAAAATTTCATGTTGATATCATGAATGGAAGTACTATTTTTTTCAGTTTTAAATTTTCATACGACACAATCCATTCGTTAGTTCGATTTAGCGTTATGTACAATTTCGATTAATTTTTCCCATGTAACTTTTTTTTTATCATTCCTAGAGAAATGTCGCATTCTAGAAAAGTTCTTAGAATTTAATTTTCTACAAATCTAGATTCTTTCGAAATTGGTCCAGCCACCAGGAGATGAGTTTCTATTCCGACTATAATAGTTAAGATTTTAGAATTCTCCGCTTTTATTAACCTCAATATCAAGCTACATTCATAATTTCATGTTGATATCATGAATGGAAGTACTAATTTTTTTAGTTTTAAATTTTCATACGACACAATCCATTCGTTAGTTCGATTTAGCGTTATGTACAATTTCGATTAATTTTTCCCATGTAACTTTTTTTTTATCATTCCTAGAGAAATGTCGCATTCTAGAAAAGTTCTTAGAATTTAATTTTCTACAAATCTAGATTCTTTCGAAATTGGTCCAGCCACCAGGAGATGAGTTTCTATTCCGACTATAATAGTTAAGATTTTAGAATTCTCCGCTTTTATTAACCTCAATATCAAGCTACATTCAAAATTTCATGTTGATATCATGAATGGAAGTACTAATTTTTTTAGTTTTAAATTTTCATACGACACAATCCATTCGTTAGTTCGATTTAGCGTTATGTACAATTTCGATTAATTTTTCCCATGTAACTTTTTTTTTATCATTCCTAGAGAAATGTCGCATTCTAGAAAAGTTCTTAGAATTTAATTTTCTACAAATCTAGATTCTTTCGAAATTGGTCCAGCCACCAGGAGATGAGTTTCTATTCCGACTATAATAGTTAAGATTTTAGAATTCTCCGCTTTTATTAACCTCAATATCAAGCTACATTCAAAATTTCATGTTGATATCATGAATGGAAGTACTAATTTTTTTAGTTTTAAATTTTCATACGACACAATCCATTCGTTAGTTCGATTTAGCGTTATGTACAATTTCGATTAATTTTTCCCATGTAACTTTTTTTTTATCATTCCTAGAGAAATGTCGCATTCTAGAAAAGTTCTTAGAATTTAATTTTCTACAAATCTAGATTCTTTCGAAATTGGTCCAGCCACCAGGAGATGAGTTTCTATTCCGACTATAATAGTTAAGATTTTAGAATTCTCCGCTTTTATTAACCTCAATATCAAGCTGCATTCAAAATTTCATGTTGATATCATGAATGGAAGTACTATTTTTTTCAGTTTTAAATTTTCATACGACACAATCCATTCGTTAGTTCGATTTAGCGTTATGTACAATTTCGATTAATTTTTCCCATGTAACTTTTTTTTTATCATTCCTAGAGAAATGTCGCATTCTAGAAAAGTTCTTAGAATTTAATTTTCTACAAATCTAGATTCTTTCGAAATTGGTCCAGCCACCAGGAGATGAGTTTCTATTCTGACTATAATAGTTAAGATTTTAGAATTCTCCGCTTTTATTAACCTCAATATCAAGCTGCATTCAAAATTTCATGTTGATATCATGAATGGAAGTACTATTTTTTTTAGTTTTAAATTTTCATACGACACAATCCATTCGTTAGTTCGATTTAGCGTTATGTACAATTTCGATTAATTTTTCCCATGTAACTTTTTTTTTATCATTCCTAGAGAAATGTCGCATTCTAGAAAAGTTCTTAGAATTTAATTTTCTACAAATCTAGATTCTTTCGAAATTGGTCCAGCCACCAGGAGATGAGTTTCTATTCCGACTATAATAGTTAAGATTTTAGAATTCTCCGCTTTTATTAACCTCAATATCAAGCTACATTCAAAATTTCATGTTGATATCATGAATGGAAGTACTAATTTTTTTAGTTTTAAATTTTCATACGACACAATCCATTCGTTAGTTCGATTTAGCGTTATGTACAATTTCGATTAATTTTTCCCATGTAACTTTTTTTTTATCATTCCTAGAGAAATGTCGCATTCTAGAAAAGTTCTTAGAATTTAATTTTCTACAAATCTAGATTCTTTCGAAATTGGTCCAGCCACCAGGAGATGAGTTTCTATTCCGACTATAATAGTTAAGATTTTAGAATTCTCCGCTTTTATTAACCTCAATATCAAGCTGCATTCAAAATTTCATGTTGATATCATGAATGGAAGTACTATTTTTTTCAGTTTTAAATTTTCATACGACACAATCCATTCGTTAGTTCGATTTAGCGTTATGTACAATTTCGATTAATTTTTCCCATGTAACTTTTTTTTTATCATTCGTAGAGAAATGTCGCATTCTAGAAAAGTTCTTAGAATTTAATTTTCTACAAATCTAGATTCTTTCGAAATTGGTCCAGCCACCAGGAGATGAGTTTCTATTCCGACTATAATAGTTAAGATTTTAGAATTCTCCGCTTTTATTAACCTCAATATCAAGCTACATTCAAAATTTCATGTTGATATCATGAATGGAAGTACTAATTTTTTTAGTTTTAAATTTTCATACGACACAATCCATTCGTTAGTTCGATTTAGCGTTATGTACAATTTCGATTAATTTTTCCCATGTAACTTTTTTTTTATCATTCCTAGAGAAATGTCGCATTCTAGAAAAGTTCTTAGAATTTAATTTTCTACAAATCTAGATTCTTTCGAAATTGGTCCAGCCACCAGGAGATGAGTTTCTATTCCGACTATAATAGTTAAGATTTTAGAATTCTCCGCTTTTATTAACCTCAATATCAAGCTACATTCAAAATTTCATGTTGATATCATGAATGGAAGTACTAATTTTTTTAGTTTTAAATTTTCATACGACACAATCCATTCGTTAGTTCGATTTAGCGTTATGTACAATTTCGATTAATTTTTCCCATGTAACTTTTTTTTTATCATTCCTAGAGAAATGTCGCATTCTAGAAAAGTTCTTAGAATTTAATTTTCTACAAATCTAGATTCTTTCGAAATTGGTCCAGCCACCAGGAGATGAGTTTCTATTCCGACTATAATAGTTAAGATTTTAGAATTCTCCGCTTTTATTAACCTCAATATCAAGCTACATTCAAAATTTCATGTTGATATCATGAATGGAAGTACTAATTTTTTTAGTTTTAAATTTTCATACGACACAATCCATTCGTTAGTTCGATTTAGCGTTATGTACAATTTCGATTAATTTTTCCCATGTAACTTTTTTTTTATCATTCCTAGAGAAATGTCGCATTCTAGAAAAGTTCTTAGAATTTAATTTTCTACAAATCTAGATTCTTTCGAAATTGGTCCAGCCACCAGGAGATGAGTTTCTATTCCGACTATAATAGTTAAGATTTTAGAATTCTCCGCTTTTATTAACCTCAATATCAAGCTGCATTCAAAATTTCATGTTGATATCATGAATGGAAGTACTATTTTTTTCAGTTTTAAATTTTCATACGACACAATCCATTCGTTAGTTCGATTTAGCGTTATGTACAATTTCGATTAATTTTTCCCATGTAACTTTTTTTTTATCATTCCTAGAGAAATGTCGCATTCTAGAAAAGTTCTTAGAATTTAATTTTCTACAAATCTAGATTCTTTCGAAATTGGTCCAGCCACCAGGAGATGAGTTTCTATTCTGACTATAATAGTTAAGATTTTAGAATTCTCCGCTTTTATTAACCTCAATATCAAGCTGCATTCAAAATTTCATGTTGATATCATGAATGGAAGTACTATTTTTTTTAGTTTTAAATTTTCATACGACACAATCCATTCGTTAGTTCGATTTAGCGTTATGTACAATTTCGATTAATTTTTCCCATGTAACTTTTTTTTTATCATTCCTAGAGAAATGTCGCATTCTAGAAAAGTTCTTAGAATTTAATTTTCTACAAATCTAGATTCTTTCGAAATTGGTCCAGCCACCAGGAGATGAGTTTCTATTCCGACTATAATAGTTAAGATTTTAGAATTCTCCGCTTTTATTAACCTCAATATCAAGCTACATTCAAAATGTCATGTTGATATCATGAATGGAAGTACTAATTTTTTTAGTTTTAAATTTTCATACGACACAATCCATTCGTTAGTTCGATTTAGCGTTATGTACAATTTCGATTAATTTTTCCCATGTAACTTTTTTTTTATCATTCCTAGAGAAATGTCGCATTCTAGAAAAGTTCTTAGAATTTAATTTTCTACAAATCTAGATTCTTTCGAAATTGGTCCAGCCACCAGGAGATGAGTTTCTATTCCGACTATAATAGTTAAGATTTTAGAATTCTCCGCTTTTATTAACCTCATTATCAAGCTGCATTCAAAATTTCATGTTGATATCATGAATGGAAGTACTATTTTTTTCAGTTTTAAATTTTCATACGACACAATCCATTCGTTAGTTCGATTTAGCGTTATGTACAATTTCGATTAATTTTTCCCATGTAACTTTTTTTTTATCATTCCTAGAGAAATGTCGCATTCTAGAAAAGTTCTTAGAATTTAATTTTCTACAAATCTAGATTCTTTCGAAATTGGTCCAGCCACCAGGAGATGAGTTTCTATTCCGACTATAATAGTTAAGATTTTAGAATTCTCCGCTTTTATTAACCTCAATATCAAGCTACATTCAAAATTTCATGTTGATATCATGAATGGAAGTACTAATTTTTTTAGTTTTAAATTTTCATACGACACAATCCATTCGTTAGTTCGATTTAGCGTTATGTACAATTTCGATTAATTTTTCCCATGTAACTTTTTTTTTATCATTCCTAGAGAAATGTCGCATTCTAAAAAAGTTCTTAGAATTTAATTTTCTACAAATCTAGATTCTTTCGAAATTGGTCCAGCCACCAGGAGATGAGTTTCTATTCCGACTATAATAGTTAAGATTTTAGAATTCTCCGCTTTTATTAACCTCAATATCAAGCTACATTCAAAATTTCATGTTGATATCATGAATGGAAGTACTAATTTTTTTAGTTTTAAATTTTCATACGACACAATCCATTCGTTAGTTCGATTTAGCGTTATGTACAATTTCGATTAATTTTTCCCATGTAACTTTTTTTTTATCATTCCTAGAGAAATGTCGCATTCTAGAAAAGTTCTTAGAATTTAATTTTCTACAAATCTAGATTCTTTCGAAATTGGTCCAGCCACCAGGAGATGAGTTTCTATTCCGACTATAATAGTTAAGATTTTAGAATTCTCCGCTTTTATTAACCTCAATATCAAGCTACATTCAAAATTTCATGTTGATATCATGAATGGAAGTACTAATTTTTTTAGTTTTAAATTTTCATACGACACAATCCATTCGTTAGTTCGATTTAGCGTTATGTACAATTTCGATTAATTTTTCCCATGTAACTTTTTTTTTATCATTCCTAGAGAAATGTCGCATTCTAGAAAAGTTCTTAGAATTTAATTTTCTACAAATCTAGATTCTTTCGAAATTGGTCCAGCCACCAGGAGATGAGTTTCTATTCCGACTATAATAGTTAAGATTTTAGAATTCTCCGCTTTTATTAACCTCAATATCAAGCTGCATTCAAAATTTCATGTTGATATCATGAATGGAAGTACTATTTTTTTCAGTTTTAAATTTTCATACGACACAATCCATTCGTTAGTTCGATTTAGCGTTATGTACAATTTCGATTAATTTTTCCCATGTAACTTTTTTTTTATCATTCCTAGAGAAATGTCGCATTCTAGAAAAGTTCTTAGAATTTAATTTTCTACAAATCTAGATTCTTTCGAAATTGGTCCAGCCACCAGGAGATGAGTTTCTATTCTGACTATAATAGTTAAGATTTTAGAATTCTCCGCTTTTATTAACCTCAATATCAAGCTGCATTCAAAATTTCATGTTGATATCATGAATGGAAGTACTATTTTTTTTAGTTTTAAATTTTCATACGACACAATCCATTCGTTAGTTCGATTTAGCGTTATGTACAATTTCGATTAATTTTTCCCATGTAACTTTTTTTTTATCATTCCTAGAGAAATGTCGCATTCTAGAAAAGTTCTTAGAATTTAATTTTCTACAAATCTAGATTCTTTCGAAATTGGTCCAGCCACCAGGAGATGAGTTTCTATTCCGACTATAATAGTTAAGATTTTAGAATTCTCCGCTTTTATTAACCTCAATATCAAGCTACATTCAAAATTTCATGTTGATATCATGAATGGAAGTACTAATTTTTTTAGTTTTAAATTTTCATACGACACAATCCATTCGTTAGTTCGATTTAGCGTTATGTACAATTTCGATTAATTTTTCCCATGTAACTTTTTTTTTATCATTCCTAGAGAAATGTCGCATTCTAGAAAAGTTCTTAGAATTTAATTTTCTACAAATCTAGATTCTTTCGAAATTGGTCCAGCCACCAGGAGATGAGTTTCTATTCCGACTATAATAGTTAAGATTTTAGAATTCTCCGCTTTTATTAACCTCAATATCAAGCTGCATTCAAAATTTCATGTTGATATCATGAATGGAAGTACTATTTTTTTCAGTTTTAAATTTTCATACGACACAATCCATTCGTTAGTTCGATTTAGCGTTATGTACAATTTCGATTAATTTTTCCCATGTAACTTTTTTTTTATCATTCCTAGAGAAATGTCGCATTCTAGAAAAGTTCTTAGAATTTAATTTTCTACAAATCTAGATTCTTTCGAAATTGGTCCAGCCACCAGGAGATGAGTTTCTATTCCGACTATAATAGTTAAGATTTTAGAATTCTCCGCTTTTATTAACCTCAATATCAAGCTACATTCAAAATTTCATGTTGATATCATGAATGGAAGTACTAATTTTTTTAGTTTTAAATTTTCATACGACACAATCCATTCGTTAGTTCGATTTAGCGTTATGTACAATTTCGATTAATTTTTCCCATGTAACTTTTTTTTTATCATTCCTAGAGAAATGTCGCATTCTAGAAAAGTTCTTAGAATTTAATTTTCTACAAATCTAGATTCTTTCGAAATTGGTCCAGCCACCAGGAGATGAGTTTCTATTCCGACTATAATAGTTAAGATTTTAGAATTCTCCGCTTTTATTAACCTCAATATCAAGCTACATTCAAAATTTCATGTTGATATCATGAATGGAAGTACTAATTTTTTTAGTTTTAAATTTTCATACGACACAATCCATTCGTTAGTTCGATTTAGCGTTATGTACAATTTCGATTAATTTTTCCCATGTAACTTTTTTTTTATCATTCCTAGAGAAATGTCGCATTCTAGAAAAGTTCTTAGAATTTAATTTTCTACAAATCTAGATTCTTTCGAAATTGGTCCAGCCACCAGGAGATGAGTTTCTATTCCGACTATAATAGTTAAGATTTTAGAATTCTCCGCTTTTATTAACCTCAATATCAAGCTACATTCAAAATTTCATGTTGATATCATGAATGGAAGTACTAATTTTTTTAGTTTTAAATTTTCATACGACACAATCCATTCGTTAGTTCGATTTAGCGTTATGTACAATTTCGATTAATTTTTCCCATGTAACTTTTTTTTTATCATTCCTAGAGAAATGTCGCATTCTAGAAAAGTTCTTAGAATTTAATTTTCTACAAATCTAGATTCTTTCGAAATTGGTCCAGCCACCAGGAGATGAGTTTCTATTCCGACTATAATAGTTAAGATTTTAGAATTCTCCGCTTTTATTAACCTCAATATCAAGCTGCATTCAAAATTTCATGTTGATATCATGAATGGAAGTACTATTTTTTTCAGTTTTAAATTTTCATACGACACAATCCATTCGTTAGTTCGATTTAGCGTTATGTACAATTTCGATTAATTTTTCCCATGTAACTTTTTTTTTATCATTCCTAGAGAAATGTCGCATTCTAGAAAAGTTCTTAGAATTTAATTTTCTACAAATCTAGATTCTTTCGAAATTGGTCCAGCCACCAGGAGATGAGTTTCTATTCTGACTATAATAGTTAAGATTTTAGAATTCTCCGCTTTTATTAACCTCAATATCAAGCTGCATTCAAAATTTCATGTTGATATCATGAATGGAAGTACTATTTTTTTTAGTTTTAAATTTTCATACGACACAATCCATTCGTTAGTTCGATTTAGCGTTATGTACAATTTCGATTAATTTTTCCCATGTAACTTTTTTTTTATCATTCGTAGAGAAATGTCGCATTCTAGAAAAGTTCTTAGAATTTAATTTTCTACAAATCTAGATTCTTTCGAAATTGGTCCAGCCACCAGGAGATGAGTTTCTATTCCGACTATAATAGTTAAGATTTTAGAATTCTCCGCTTTTATTAACCTCAATATCAAGCTACATTCAAAATTTCATGTTGATATCATGAATGGAAGTACTAATTTTTTTAGTTTTAAATTTTCATACGACACAATCCATTCGTTAGTTCGATTTAGCGTTATGTACAATTTCGATTAATTTTTCCCATGTAACTTTTTTTTTATCATTCCTAGAGAAATGTCGCATTCTAGAAAAGTTCTTAGAATTTAATTTTCTACAAATCTAGATTCTTTCGAAATTGGTCCAGCCACCAGGAGATGAGTTTCTATTCCGACTATAATAGTTAAGATTTTAGAATTCTCCGCTTTTATTAACCTCAATATCAAGCTACATTCAAAATTTCATGTTGATATCATGAATGGAAGTACTAATTTTTTTAGTTTTAAATTTTCATACGACACAATCCATTCGTTAGTTCGATTTAGCGTTATGTACAATTTCGATTAATTTTTCCCATGTAACTTTTTTTTTATCATTCCTAGAGAAATGTCGCATTCTAGAAAAGTTCTTAGAATTTAATTTTCTACAAATCTAGATTCTTTCGAAATTGGTCCAGCCACCAGGAGATGAGTTTCTATTCCGACTATAATAGTTAAGATTTTAGAATTCTCCGCTTTTATTAACCTCAATATCAAGCTGCATTCAAAATTTCATGTTGATATCATGAATGGAAGTACTATTTTTTTCAGTTTTAAATTTTCATACGACACAATCCATTCGTTAGTTCGATTTAGCGTTATGTACAATTTCGATTAATTTTTCCCATGTAACTTTTTTTTTATCATTCCTAGAGAAATGTCGCATTCTAGAAAAGTTCTTAGAATTTAATTTTCTACAAATCTAGATTCTTTCGAAATTGGTCCAGCCACCAGGAGATGAGTTTCTATTCCGACTATAATAGTTAAGATTTTAGAATTCTCCGCTTTTATTAACCTCAATATCAAGCTGCATTCAAAATTTCATGTTGATATCATGAATGGAAGTACTATTTTTTTCAGTTTTAAATTTTCATACGACACAATCCATTCGTTAGTTCGATTTAGCGTTATGTACAATTTCGATTAATTTTTCCCATGTAACTTTTTTTTTATCATTCCTAGAGAAATGTCGCATTCTAGAAAAGTTCTTAGAATTTAATTTTCTACAAATCTAGATTCTTTCGAAATTGGTCCAGCCACCAGGAGATGAGTTTCTATTCCGACTATAATAGTTAAGATTTTAGAATTCTCCGCTTTTATTAACCTCAATATCAAGCTGCATTCAAAATTTCATGTTGATATCATGAATGGAAGTACTATTTTTTTCAGTTTTAAATTTTCATACGACACAATCCATTCGTTAGTTCGATTTAGCGTTATGTACAATTTCGATTAATTTTTCCCATGTAACTTTTTTTTTATCATTCCTAGAGAAATGTCGCATTCTAGAAAAGTTCTTAGAATTTAATTTTCTACAAATCTAGATTCTTTCGAAATTGGTCCAGCCACCAGGAGATGAGTTTCTATTCCGACTATAATAGTTAAGATTTTAGAATTCTCCGCTTTTATTAACCTCAATATCAAGCTGCATTCAAAATTTCATGTTGATATCATGAATGGAAGTACCATTTTTTTCAGTTTTAAATTTTCATACGACACAATCCATTCGTTAGTTCGATTTAGCGTTATGTACAATTTCGATTAATTTTTCCCATGTAACTTTTTTTTTATCATTCCTAGAGAAATGTCGCATTCTAGAAAAGTTCTTAGAATTTAATTTTCTACAAATCTAGATTCTTTCGAAATTGGTCCAGCCACCAGGAGATGAGTTTCTATTCTGACTATAATAGTTAAGATTTTAGAATTCTCCGCTTTTATTAACCTCAATATCAAGCTGCATTCAAAATTTCATGTTGATATCATGAATGGAAGTACTAATTTTTTTAGTTTTAAATTTTCATACGACACAATCCATTCGTTAGTTCGATTTAGCGTTATGTACAATTTCGATTAATTTTTCCCATGTAACTTTTTTTTTATCATTCGTAGAGAAATGTCGCATTCTAGAAAAGTTCTTAGAATTTAATTTTCTACAAATCTAGATTCTTTCGAAATTGGTCCAGCCACCAGGAGATGAGTTTCTATTCTGACTATAATAGTTAAGATTTTAGAATTCTCCGCTTTTATTAACCTCAATATCAAGCTGCATTCAAAATTTCATGTTGATATCATGAATGGAAGTACTAATTTTTTTAGTTTTAAATTTTCATACGACACAATCCATTCGTTAGTTCGATTTAGCGTTATGTACAATTTCGATTAATTTTTCCCATGTAACTTTTTTTTTATCATTCGTAGAGAAATGTCGCATTCTAGAAAAGTTCTTAGAATTTAATTTTCTACAAATCTAGATTCTTTCGAAATTGGTCCAGCCACCAGGAGATGAGTTTCTATTCCGACTATAATAGTTAAGATTTTAGAATTCTCCGCTTTTATTAACCTCAATATCAAGCTACATTCAAAATTTCATGTTGATATCATGAATGGAAGTACTAATTTTTTTAGTTTTAAATTTTCATACGACACAATCCATTCGTTAGTTCGATTTAGCGTTATGTACAATTTCGATTAATTTTTCCCATGTAACTTTTTTTTTATCATTCGTAGAGAAATGTCGCATTCTAGAAAAGTTCTTAGAATTTAATTTTCTACAAATCTAGATTCTTTCGAAATTGGTCCAGCCACCAGGAGATGAGTTTCTATTCCGACTATAATAGTTAAGATTTTAGAATTCTCCGCTTTTATTAACCTCAATATCAAGCTGCATTCAAAATTTCATGTTGATATCATGAATGGAAGTACTATTTTTTTTAGTTTTAAATTTTCATACGACACAATCCATTCGTTAGTTCGATTTAGCGTTATGTACAATTTCGATTAATTTTTCCCATGTAACTTTTTTTTTATCATTCGTAGAGAAATGTCGCATTCTAGAAAAGTTCTTAGAATTTAATTTTCTACAAATCTAGATTCTTTCGAAATTGGTCCAGCCACCAGGAGATGAGTTTCTATTCCGACTATAATAGTTAAGATTTTAGAATTCTCCGCTTTTATTAACCTCAATATCAAGCTGCATTCAAAATTTCATGTTGATATCATGAATGGAAGTACTAATTTTTTTAGTTTTAAATTTTCATACGACACAATCCATTCGTTAGTTCGATTTAGCGTTATGTACAATTTCGATTAATTTTTCCCATGTAACTTTTTTTTTATCATTCGTAGAGAAATGTCGCATTTTAGAAAAGTTCTTAGAATTTAATTTTCTACAAATCTAGATTCTTTCGAAATTGGTCCAGCCACCAGGAGATGAGTTTCTATTCTGACTATAATAGTTAAGATTTTAGAATTCTCCGCTTTTATTAACCTCAATATCAAGCTGCATTCAAAATTTCATGTTGATATCATGAATGGAAGTACTATTTTTTTGAGTTTTAAATTTTCATACGACACAATCCATTCGTTAGTTCGATTTAGCGTTATGTACAATTTCGATTAATTTTTCCCATGTAACTTTTTTTTTATCATTCCTAGAGAAATGTCGCATTCTAGAAAAGTTCTTAGAATTTAATTTTCTACAAATCTAGATTCTTTCGAAATTGGTCCAGCCACCAGGAGATGAGTTTCTATTCTGACTATAATAGTTAAGATTTTAGAATTCTCCGCTTTTATTAACCTCAATATCAAGCTGCATTCAAAATTTCATGTTGATATCATGAATGGAAGTACTATTTTTTTTAGTTTTAAATTTTCATACGACACAATCCATTCGTTAGTTCGATTTAGCGTTATGTACAATTTCGATTAATTTTTCCCATGTAACTTTTTTTTTATCATTCCTAGAGAAATGTCGCATTCTAGAAAAGTTCTTAGAATTTAATTTTCTACAAATCTAGATTCTTTCGAAATTGGTCCAGCCACCAGGAGATGAGTTTCTATTCCGACTATAATAGTTAAGATTTTAGAATTCTCCGCTTTTATTAACCTCAATATCAAGCTACATTCAAAATTTCATGTTGATATCATGAATGGAAGTACTAATTTTTTTAGTTTTAAATTTTCATACGACACAATCCATTCGTTAGTTCGATTTAGCGTTATGTACAATTTCGATTAATTTTTCCCATGTAACTTTTTTTTTATCATTCCTAGAGAAATGTCGCATTCTAGAAAAGTTCTTAGAATTTAATTTTCTACAAATCTAGATTCTTTCGAAATTGGTCCAGCCACCAGGAGATGAGTTTCTATTCCGACTATAATAGTTAAGATTTTAGAATTCTCCGCTTTTATTAACCTCAATATCAAGCTGCATTCAAAATTTCATGTTGATATCATGAATGGAAGTACTATTTTTTTTAGTTTTAAATTTTCATACGACACAATCCATTCGTTAGTTCGATTTAGCGTTATGTACAATTTCGATTAATTTTTCCCATGTAACTTTTTTTTTATCATTCCTAGAGAAATGTCGCATTCTAGAAAAGTTCTTAGAATTTAATTTTCTACAAATCTAGATTCTTTCGAAATTGGTCCAGCCACCAGGAGATGAGTTTCTATTCCGACTATAATAGTTAAGATTTTAGAATTCTCCGCTTTTATTAACCTCAATATCAAGCTACATTCAAAATTTCATGTTGATATCATGAATGGAAGTACTAATTTTTTTAGTTTTAAATTTTCATACGACACAATCCATTCGTTAGTTCGATTTAGCGTTATGTACAATTTCGATTAATTTTTCCCATGTAACTTTTTTTTTATCATTCCTAGAGAAATGTCGCATTCTAGAAAAGTTCTTAGAATTTAATTTTCTACAAATCTAGATTCTTTCGAAATTGGTCCAGCCACCAGGAGATGAGTTTCTATTCCGACTATAATAGTTAAGATTTTAGAATTCTCCGCTTTTATTAACCTCAATATCAAGCTGCATTCAAAATTTCATGTTGATATCATGAATGGAAGTACTATTTTTTTCAGTTTTAAATTTTCATACGACACAATCCATTCGTTAGTTCGATTTAGCGTTATGTACAATTTCGATTAATTTTTCCCATGTAACTTTTTTTTTATCATTCCTAGAGAAATGTCGCATTCTAGAAAAGTTCTTAGAATTTAATTTTCTACAAATCTAGATTCTTTCGAAATTGGTCCAGCCACCAGGAGATGAGTTTCTATTCCGACTATAATAGTTAAGATTTTAGAATTCTCCGCTTTTATTAACCTCAATATCAAGCTGCATTCAAAATTTCATGTTGATATCATGAATGGAAGTACTATTTTTTTCAGTTTTAAATTTTCATACGACACAATCCATTCGTTAGTTCGATTTAGCGTTATGTACAATTTCGATTAATTTTTCCCATGTAACTTTTTTTTTATCATTCCTAGAGAAATGTCGCATTCTAGAAAAGTTCTTAGAATTTAATTTTCTACAAATCTAGATTCTTTCGAAATTGGTCCAGCCACCAGGAGATGAGTTTCTATTCCGACTATAATAGTTAAGATTTTAGAATTCTCCGCTTTTATTAACCTCAATATCAAGCTGCATTCAAAATTTCATGTTGATATCATGAATGGAAGTACTAATTTTTTTAGTTTTAAATTTTCATACGACACAATCCATTCGTTAGTTCGATTTAGCGTTATGTACAATTTCGATTAATTTTTCCCATGTAACTTTTTTTTTATCATTCGTAGAGAAATGTCGCATTCTAGAAAAGTTCTTAGAATTTAATTTTCTACAAATCTAGATTCTTTCGAAATTGGTCCAGCCACCAGGAGATGAGTTTCTATTCTGACTATAATAGTTAAGATTTTAGAATTCTCCGCTTTTATTAACCTCAATATCAAGCTGCATTCAAAATTTCATGTTGATATCATGAATGGAAGTACTTTTTTTTTGAGTTTTAAATTTTCATACGACACAATCCATTCGTTAGTTCGATTTAGCGTTATGTACAATTTCGATTAATTTTTCCCATGTAACTTTTTTTTTATCATTCCTAGAGAAATGTCGCATTCTAGAAAAGTTCTTAGAATTTAATTTTCTACAAATCTAGATTCTTTCGAAATTGGTCCAGCCACCAGGAGATGAGTTTCTATTCTGACTATAATAGTTAAGATTTTAGAATTCTCCGCTTTTATTAACCTCAATATCAAGCTGCATTCAAAATTTCATGTTGATATCATGAATGGAAGTACTATTTTTTTTAGTTTTAAATTTTCATACGACACAATCCATTCGTTAGTTCGATTTAGCGTTATGTACAATTTCGATTAATTTTTCCCATGTAACTTTTTTTTTATCATTCCTAGAGAAATGTCGCATTCTAGAAAAGTTCTTAGAATTTAATTTTCTACAAATCTAGATTCTTTCGAAATTGGTCCAGCCACCAGGAGATGAGTTTCTATTCCGACTATAATAGTTAAGATTTTAGAATTCTCCGCTTTTATTAACCTCAATATCAAGCTACATTCAAAATTTCATGTTGATATCATGAATGGAAGTACTAATTTTTTTAGTTTTAAATTTTCATACGACACAATCCATTCGTTAGTTCGATTTAGCGTTATGTACAATTTCGATTAATTTTTCCCATGTAACTTTTTTTTTATCATTCCTAGAGAAATGTCGCATTCTAGAAAAGTTCTTAGAATTTAATTTTCTACAAATCTAGATTCTTTCGAAATTGGTCCAGCCACCAGGAGATGAGTTTCTATTCCGACTATAATAGTTAAGATTTTAGAATTCTCCGCTTTTATTAACCTCAATATCAAGCTGCATTCAAAATTTCATGTTGATATCATGAATGGAAGTACTATTTTTTTTAGTTTTAAATTTTCATACGACACAATCCATTCGTTAGTTCGATTTAGCGTTATGTACAATTTCGATTAATTTTTCCCATGTAACTTTTTTTTTATCATTCCTAGAGAAATGTCGCATTCTAGAAAAGTTCTTAGAATTTAATTTTCTACAAATCTAGATTCTTTCGAAATTGGTCCAGCCACCAGGAGATGAGTTTCTATTCCGACTATAATAGTTAAGATTTTAGAATTCTCCGCTTTTATTAACCTCAATATCAAGCTGCATTCAAAATTTCATGTTGATATCATGAATGGAAGTACTATTTTTTTCAGTTTTAAATTTTCATACGACACAATCCATTCGTTAGTTCGATTTAGCGTTATGTACAATTTCGATTAATTTTTCCCATGTAACTTTTTTTTTATCATTCCTAGAGAAATGTCGCATTCTAGAAAAGTTCTTAGAATTTAATTTTCTACAAATCTAGATTCTTTCGAAATTGGTCCAGCCACCAGGAGATGAGTTTCTATTCCGACTATAATAGTTAAGATTTTAGAATTCTCCGCTTTTATTAACCTCAATATCAAGCTGCATTCAAAATTTCATGTTGATATCATGAATGGAAGTACTATTTTTTTCAGTTTTAAATTTTCATACGACACAATCCATTCGTTAGTTCGATTTAGCGTTATGTACAATTTCGATTAATTTTTCCCATGTAACTTTTTTTTTATCATTCCTAGAGAAATGTCGCATTCTAGAAAAGTTCTTAGAATTTAATTTTCTACAAATCTAGATTCTTTCGAAATTGGTCCAGCCACCAGGAGATGAGTTTCTATTCCGACTATAATAGTTAAGATTTTAGAATTCTCCGCTTTTATTAACCTCAATATCAAGCTACATTCAAAATTTCATGTTGATATCATGAATGGAAGTACTAATTTTTTTAGTTTTAAATTTTCATACGACACAATCCATTCGTTAGTTCGATTTAGCGTTATGTACAATTTCGATTAATTTTTCCCATGTAACTTTTTTTTTATCATTCCTAGAGAAATGTCGCATTCTAGAAAAGTTCTTAGAATTTAATTTTCTACAAATCTAGATTCTTTCGAAATTGGTCCAGCCACCAGGAGATGAGTTTCTATTCCGACTATAATAGTTAAGATTTTAGAATTCTCCGCTTTTATTAACCTCAATATCAAGCTGCATTCAAAATTTCATGTTGATATCATGAATGGAAGTACTATTTTTTTCAGTTTTAAATTTTCATACGACACAATCCATTCGTTAGTTCGATTTAGCGTTATGTACAATTTCGATTAATTTTTCCCATGTAACTTTTTTTTTATCATTCCTAGAGAAATGTCGCATTCTAGAAAAGTTCTTAGAATTTAATTTTCTACAAATCTAGATTCTTTCGAAATTGGTCCAGCCACCAGGAGATGAGTTTCTATTCCGACTATAATAGTTAAGATTTTAGAATTCTCCGCTTTTATTAACCTCAATATCAAGCTACATTCAAAATTTCATGTTGATATCATGAATGGAAGTACTAATTTTTTTAGTTTTAAATTTTCATACGACACAATCCATTCGTTAGTTCGATTTAGCGTTATGTACAATTTCGATTAATTTTTCCCATGTAACTTTTTTTTTATCATTCCTAGAGAAATGTCGCATTCTAGAAAAGTTCTTAGAATTTAATTTTCTGCAAATCTAGATTCTTTCGAAATTGGTCCAGCCACCAGGAGATGAGTTTCTATTCCGACTATAATAGTTAAGATTTTAGAATTCTCCGCTTTTATTAACCTCAATATCAAGCTGCATTCAAAATTTCATGTTGATATCATGAATGGAAGTACTATTTTTTTCAGTTTTAAATTTTCATACGACACAATCCATTCGTTAGTTCGATTTAGCGTTATGTACAATTTCGATTAATTTTTCCCATGTAACTTTTTTTTTATCATTCCTAGAGAAATGTCGCATTCTAGAAAAGTTCTTAGAATTTAATTTTCTACAAATCTAGATTCTTTCGAAATTGGTCCAGCCACCAGGAGATGAGTTTCTATTCCGACTATAATAGTTAAGATTTTAGAATTCTCCGCTTTTATTAACCTCAATATCAAGCTGCATTCAAAATTTCATGTTGATATCATGAATGGAAGTACTATTTTTTTCAGTTTTAAATTTTCATACGACACAATCCATTCGTTAGTTCGATTTAGCGTTATGTACAATTTCGATTAATTTTTCCCATGTAACTTTTTTTTTATCATTCCTAGAGAAATGTCGCATTCTAGAAAAGTTCTTAGAATTTAATTTTCTACAAATCTAGATTCTTTCGAAATTGGTCCAGCCACCAGGAGATGAGTTTCTATTCCGACTATAATAGTTAAGATTTTAGAATTCTCCGCTTTTATTAACCTCAATATCAAGCTACATTCAAAATTTCATGTTGATATCATGAATGGAAGTACTAATTTTTTTAGTTTTAAATTTTCATACGACACAATCCATTCGTTAGTTCGATTTAGCGTTATGTACAATTTCGATTAATTTTTCCCATGTAACTTTTTTTTTATCATTCCTAGAGAAATGTCGCATTCTAGAAAAGTTCTTAGAATTTAATTTTCTACAAATCTAGATTCTTTCGAAATTGGTCCAGCCACCAGGAGATGAGTTTCTATTCCGACTATAATAGTTAAGATTTTAGAATTCTCCGCTTTTATTAACCTCAATATCAAGCTGCATTCAAAATTTCATGTTGATATCATGAATGGAAGTACTATTTTTTTCAGTTTTAAATTTTCATACGACACAATCCATTCGTTAGTTCGATTTAGCGTTATGTACAATTTCGATTAATTTTTCCCATGTAACTTTTTTTTTATCATTCCTAGAGAAATGTCGCATTCTAGAAAAGTTCTTAGAATTTAATTTTCTACAAATCTAGATTCTTTCGAAATTGGTCCAGCCACCAGGAGATGAGTTTCTATTCCGACTATAATAGTTAAGATTTTAGAATTCTCCGCTTTTATTAACCTCAATATCAAGCTACATTCAAAATTTCATGTTGATATCATGAATGGAAGTACTAATTTTTTTAGTTTTAAATTTTCATACGACACAATCCATTCGTTAGTTCGATTTAGCGTTATGTACAATTTCGATTAATTTTTCCCATGTAACTTTTTTTTTATCATTCCTAGAGAAATGTCGCATTCTAGAAAAGTTCTTAGAATTTAATTTTCTACAAATCTAGATTCTTTCGAAATTGGTCCAGCCACCAGGAGATGAGTTTCTATTCCGACTATAATAGTTAAGATTTTAGAATTCTCCGCTTTTATTAACCTCAATATCAAGCTGCATTCAAAATTTCATGTTGATATCATGAATGGAAGTACTATTTTTTTCAGTTTTAAATTTTCATACGACACAATCCATTCGTTAGTTCGATTTAGCGTTATGTACAATTTCGATTAATTTTTCCCATGTAACTTTTTTTTTATCATTCCTAGAGAAATGTCGCATTCTAGAAAAGTTCTTAGAATTTAATTTTCTACAAATCTAGATTCTTTCGAAATTGGTCCAGCCACCAGGAGATGAGTTTCTATTCCGACTATAATAGTTAAGATTTTAGAATTCTCCGCTTTTATTAACCTCAATATCAAGCTACATTCAAAATTTCATGTTGATATCATGAATGGAAGTACTAATTTTTTTAGTTTTAAATTTTCATACGACACAATCCATTCGTTAGTTCGATTTAGCGTTATGTACAATTTCGATTAATTTTTCCCATGTAACTTTTTTTTTATCATTCCTAGAGAAATGTCGCATTCTAGAAAAGTTCTTAGAATTTAATTTTCTACAAATCTAGATTCTTTCGAAATTGGTCCAGCCACCAGGAGATGAGTTTCTATTCCGACTATAATAGTTAAGATTTTAGAATTCTCCGCTTTTATTAACCTCAATATCAAGCTGCATTCAAAATTTCATGTTGATATCATGAATGGAAGTACTATTTTTTTCAGTTTTAAATTTTCATACGACACAATCCATTCGTTAGTTCGATTTAGCGTTATGTACAATTTCGATTAATTTTTCCCATGTAACTTTTTTTTTATCATTCCTAGAGAAATGTCGCATTCTAGAAAAGTTCTTAGAATTTAATTTTCTACAAATCTAGATTCTTTCGAAATTGGTCCAGCCACCAGGAGATGAGTTTCTATTCCGACTATAATAGTTAAGATTTTAGAATTCTCCGCTTTTATTAACCTCAATATCAAGCTACATTCAAAATTTCATGTTGATATCATGAATGGAAGTACTAATTTTTTTAGTTTTAAATTTTCATACGACACAATCCATTCGTTAGTTCGATTTAGCGTTATGTACAATTTCGATTAATTTTTCCCATGTAACTTTTTTTTTATCATTCCTAGAGAAATGTCGCATTCTAGAAAAGTTCTTAGAATTTAATTTTCTACAAATCTAGATTCTTTCGAAATTGGTCCAGCCACCAGGAGATGAGTTTCTATTCCGACTATAATAGTTAAGATTTTAGAATTCTCCGCTTTTATTAACCTCAATATCAAGCTGCATTCAAAATTTCATGTTGATATCATGAATGGAAGTACTATTTTTTTCAGTTTTAAATTTTCATACGACACAATCCATTCGTTAGTTCGATTTAGCGTTATGTACAATTTCGATTAATTTTTCCCATGTAACTTTTTTTTTATCATTCCTAGAGAAATGTCGCATTCTAGAAAAGTTCTTAGAATTTAATTTTCTACAAATCTAGATTCTTTCGAAATTGGTCCAGCCACCAGGAGATGAGTTTCTATTCCGACTATAATAGTTAAGATTTTAGAATTCTCCGCTTTTATTAACCTCAATATCAAGCTACATTCAAAATTTCATGTTGATATCATGAATGGAAGTACTAATTTTTTTAGTTTTAAATCTTCATACGACACAATCCATTCGTTAGTTCGATTTAGCGTTATGTACAATTTCGATTAATTTTTCCCATGTAACTTTTTTTTTATCATTCCTAGAGAAATGTCGCATTCTAGAAAAGTTCTTAGAATTTAATTTTCTACAAATCTAGATTCTTTCGAAATTGGTCCAGCCACCAGGAGATGAGTTTCTATTCCGACTATAATAGTTAAGATTTTAGAATTCTCCGCTTTTATTAACCTCAATATCAAGCTACATTCAAAATTTCATGTTGATATCATGAATGGAAGTACTAATTTTTTTAGTTTTAAATTTTCATACGACACAATCCATTCGTTAGTTCGATTTAGCGTTATGTACAATTTCGATTAATTTTTCCCATGTAACTTTTTTTTTATCATTCCTAGAGAAATGTCGCATTCTAGAAAAGTTCTTAGAATTTAATTTTCTACAAATCTAGATTCTTTCGAAATTGGTCCAGCCACCAGGAGATGAGTTTCTATTCCGACTATAATAGTTAAGATTTTAGAATTCTCCGCTTTTATTAACCTCAATATCAAGCTGCATTCAAAATTTCATGTTGATATCATGAATGGAAGTACTATTTTTTTCAGTTTTAAATTTTCATACGACACAATCCATTCGTTAGTTCGATTTAGCGTTATGTACAATTTCGATTAATTTTTCCCATGTAACTTTTTTTTTATCATTCCTAGAGAAATGTCGCATTCTAGAAAAGTTCTTAGAATTTAATTTTCTACAAATCTAGATTCTTTCGAAATTGGTCCAGCCACCAGGAGATGAGTTTCTATTCCGACTATAATAGTTAAGATTTTAGAATTCTCCGCTTTTATTAACCTCAATATCAAGCTACATTCAAAATTTCATGTTGATATCATGAATGGAAGTACTAATTTTTTTAGTTTTAAATTTTCATACGACACAATCCATTCGTTAGTTCGATTTAGCGTTATGTACAATTTCGATTAATTTTTCCCATGTAACTTTTTTTTTATCATTCCTAGAGAAATGTCGCATTCTAGAAAAGTTCTTAGAATTTAATTTTCTACAAATCTAGATTCTTTCGAAATTGGTCCAGCCACCAGGAGATGAGTTTCTATTCCGACTATAATAGTTAAGATTTTAGAATTCTCCGCTTTTATTAACCTCAATATCAAGCTGCATTCAAAATTTCATGTTGATATCATGAATGGAAGTACTATTTTTTTCAGTTTTAAATTTTCATACGACACAATCCATTCGTTAGTTCGATTTAGCGTTATGTACAATTTCGATTAATTTTTCCCATGTAACTTTTTTTTTATCATTCCTAGAGAAATGTCGCATTCTAGAAAAGTTCTTAGAATTTAATTTTCTACAAATCTAGATTCTTTCGAAATTGGTCCAGCCACCAGGAGATGAGTTTCTATTCCGACTATAATAGTTAAGATTTTAGAATTCTCCGCTTTTATTAACCTCAATATCAAGCTACATTCAAAATTTCATGTTGATATCATGAATGGAAGTACTAATTTTTTTAGTTTTAAATTTTCATACGACACAATCCATTCGTTAGTTCGATTTAGCGTTATGTACAATTTCGATTAATTTTTCCCATGTAACTTTTTTTTTATCATTCCTAGAGAAATGTCGCATTCTAGAAAAGTTCTTAGAATTTAATTTTCTACAAATCTAGATTCTTTCGAAATTGGTCCAGCCACCAGGAGATGAGTTTCTATTCCGACTATAATAGTTAAGATTTTAGAATTCTCCGCTTTTATTAACCTCAATATCAAGCTACATTCAAAATTTCATGTTGATATCATGAATGGAAGTACTAATTTTTTTAGTTTTAAATTTTCATACGACACAATCCATTCGTTAGTTCGATTTAGCGTTATGTACAATTTCGATTAATTTTTCCCATGTAACTTTTTTTTTATCATTCCTAGAGAAATGTCGCATTCTAGAAAAGTTCTTAGAATTTAATTTTCTACAAATCTAGATTCTTTCGAAATTGGTCCAGCCACCAGGAGATGAGTTTCTATTCCGACTATAATAGTTAAGATTTTAGAATTCTCCGCTTTTATTAACCTCAATATCAAGCTGCATTCAAAATTTCATGTTGATATCATGAATGGAAGTACTATTTTTTTCAGTTTTAAAGTTTCATACGACACAATCCATTCGTTAGTTCGATTTAGCGTTATGTACAATTTCGATTAATTTTTCCCATGTAACTTTTTTTTTATCATTCCTAGAGAAATGTCGCATTCTAGAAAAGTTCTTAGAATTTAATTTTCTACAAATCTAGATTCTTTCGAAATTGGTCCAGCCACCAGGAGATGAGTTTCTATTCCGACTATAATAGTTAAGATTTTAGAATTCTCCGCTTTTATTAACCTCAATATCAAGCTACATTCAAAATTTCATGTTGATATCATGAATGGAAGTACTAATTTTTTTAGTTTTAAATTTTCATACGACACAATCCATTCGTTAGTTCGATTTAGCGTTATGTACAATTTCGATTAATTTTTCCCATGTAACTTTTTTTTTATCATTCCTAGAGAAATGTCGCATTCTAGAAAAGTTCTTAGAATTTAATTTTCTACAAATCTAGATTCTTTCGAAATTGGTCCAGCCACCAGGAGATGAGTTTCTATTCCGACTATAATAGTTAAGATTTTAGAATTCTCCGCTTTTATTAACCTCAATATCAAGCTGCATTCAAAATTTCATGTTGATATCATGAATGGAAGTACTATTTTTTTCAGTTTTAAATTTTCATACGACACAATCCATTCGTTAGTTCGATTTAGCGTTATGTACAATTTCGATTAATTTTTCCCATGTAACTTTTTTTTTATCATTCCTAGAGAAATGTCGCATTCTAGAAAAGTTCTTAGAATTTAATTTTCTACAAATCTAGATTCTTTCGAAATTGGTCCAGCCACCAGGAGATGAGTTTCTATTCCGACTATAATAGTTAAGATTTTAGAATTCTCCGCTTTTATTAACCTCAATATCAAGCTACATTCAAAATTTCATGTTGATATCATGAATGGAAGTACTAATTTTTTTAGTTTTAAATTTTCATACGACACAATCCATTCGTTAGTTCGATTTAGCGTTATGTACAATTTCGATTAATTTTTCCCATGTAACTTTTTTTTTATCATTCCTAGAGAAATGTCGCATTCTAGAAAAGTTCTTAGAATTTAATTTTCTACAAATCTAGATTCTTTCGAAATTGGTCCAGCCACCAGGAGATGAGTTTCTATTCCGACTATAATAGTTAAGATTTTAGAATTCTCCGCTTTTATTAACCTCAATATCAAGCTGCATTCAAAATTTCATGTTGATATCATGAATGGAAGTACTATTTTTTTCAGTTTTAAATTTTCATACGACACAATCCATTCGTTAGTTCGATTTAGCGTTATGTACAATTTCGATTAATTTTTCCCATGTAACTTTTTTTTTATCATTCCTAGAGAAATGTCGCATTCTAGAAAAGTTCTTAGAATTTAATTTTCTACAAATCTAGATTCTTTCGAAATTGGTCCAGCCACCAGGAGATGAGTTTCTATTCCGACTATAATAGTTAAGATTTTAGAATTCTCCGCTTTTATTAACCTCAATATCAAGCTGCATTCAAAATTTCATGTTGATATCATGAATGGAAGTACTATTTTTTTCAGTTTTAAATTTTCATACGACACAATCCATTCGTTAGTTCGATTTAGCGTTATGTACAATTTCGATTAATTTTTCCCATGTAACTTTTTTTTTATCATTCCTAGAGAAATGTCGCATTCTAGAAAAGTTCTTAGAATTTAATTTTCTACAAATCTAGATTCTTTCGAAATTGGTCCAGCCACCAGGAGATGAGTTTCTATTCCGACTATAATAGTTAAGATTTTAGAATTCTCCGCTTTTATTAACCTCAATATCAAGCTACATTCAAAATTTCATGTTGATATCATGAATGGAAGTACTAATTTTTTTAGTTTTAAATTTTCATACGACACAATCCATTCGTTAGTTCGATTTAGCGTTATGTACAATTTCGATTAATTTTTCCCATGTAACTTTTTTTTTATCATTCCTAGAGAAATGTCGCATTCTAGAAAAGTTCTTAGAATTTAATTTTCTACAAATCTAGATTCTTTCGAAATTGGTCCAGCCACCAGGAGATGAGTTTCTATTCCGACTATAATAGTTAAGATTTTAGAATTCTCCGCTTTTATTAACCTCAATATCAAGCTGCATTCAAAATTTCATGTTGATATCATGAATGGAAGTACTATTTTTTTCAGTTTTAAATTTTCATACGACACAATCCATTCGTTAGTTCGATTTAGCGTTATGTACAATTTCGATTAATTTTTCCCATGTAACTTTTTTTTTATCATTCCTAGAGAAATGTCGCATTCTAGAAAAGTTCTTAGAATTTAATTTTCTACAAATCTAGATTCTTTCGAAATTGGTCCAGCCACCAGGAGATGAGTTTCTATTCCGACTATAATAGTTAAGATTTTAGAATTCTCCGCTTTTATTAACCTCAATATCAAGCTACATTCAAAATTTCATGTTGATATCATGAATGGAAGTACTAATTTTTTTAGTTTTAAATTTTCATACGACACAATCCATTCGTTAGTTCGATTTAGCGTTATGTACAATTTCGATTAATTTTTCCCATGTAACTTTTTTTTTATCATTCCTAGAGAAATGTCGCATTCTAGAAAAGTTCTTAGAATTTAATTTTCTACAAATCTAGATTCTTTCGAAATTGGTCCAGCCACCAGGAGATGAGTTTCTATTCCGACTATAATAGTTAAGATTTTAGAATTCTCCGCTTTTATTAACCTCAATATCAAGCTGCATTCAAAATTTCATGTTGATATCATGAATGGAAGTACTATTTTTTTCAGTTTTAAATTTTCATACGACACAATCCATTCGTTAGTTCGATTTAGCGTTATGTACAATTTCGATTAATTTTTCCCATGTAACTTTTTTTTTATCATTCCTAGAGAAATGTCGCATTCTAGAAAAGTTCTAAGAATTTAATTTTCTACAAATCTAGATTCTTTCGAAATTGGTCCAGCCACCAGGAGATGAGTTTCTATTCCGACTATAATAGTTAAGATTTTAGAATTCTCCGCTTTTATTAACCTCAATATCAAGCTACATTCAAAATTTCATGTTGATATCATGAATGGAAGTACTAATTTTTTTAGTTTTAAATTTTCATACGACACAATCCATTCGTTAGTTCGATTTAGCGTTATGTACAATTTCGATTAATTTTTCCCATGTAACTTTTTTTTTATCATTCCTAGAGAAATGTCGCATTCTAGAAAAGTTCTTAGAATTTAATTTTCTACAAATCTAGATTCTTTCGAAATTGGTCCAGCCACCAGGAGATGAGTTTCTATTCCGACTATAATAGTTAAGATTTTAGAATTCTCCGCTTTTATTAACCTCAATATCAAGCTACATTCAAAATTTCATGTTGATATCATGAATGGAAGTACTAATTTTTTTAGTTTTAAATTTTCATACGACACAATCCATTCGTTAGTTCGATTTAGCGTTATGTACAATTTCGATTAATTTTTCCCATGTAACTTTTTTTTTATCATTCCTAGAGAAATGTCGCATTCTAGAAAAGTTCTTAGAATTTAATTTTCTACAAATCTAGATTCTTTCGAAATTGGTCCAGCCACCAGGAGATGAGTTTCTATTCCGACTATAATAGTTAAGATTTTAGAATTCTCCGCTTTTATTAACCTCAATATCAAGCTGCATTCAAAATTTCATGTTGATATCATGAATGGAAGTACTATTTTTTTCAGTTTTAAATTTTCATACGACACAATCCATTCGTTAGTTCGATTTAGCGTTATGTACAATTTCGATTAATTTTTCCCATGTAACTTTTTTTTTATCATTCCTAGAGAAATGTCGCATTCTAGAAAAGTTCTTAGAATTTAATTTTCTACAAATCTAGATTCTTTCGAAATTGGTCCAGCCACCAGGAGATGAGTTTCTATTCCGACTATAATAGTTAAGATTTTAGAATTCTCCGCTTTTATTAACCTCAATATCAAGCTACATTCAAAATTTCATGTTGATATCATGAATGGAAGTACTAATTTTTTTAGTTTTAAATTTTCATACGACACAATCCATTCGTTAGTTCGATTTAGCGTTATGTACAATTTCGATTAATTTTTCCCATGTAACTTTTTTTTTATCATTCCTAGAGAAATGTCGCATTCTAGAAAAGTTCTTAGAATTTAATTTTCTACAAATCTAGATTCTTTCGAAATTGGTCCAGCCACCAGGAGATGAGTTTCTATTCCGACTATAATAGTTAAGATTTTAGAATTCTCCGCTTTTATTAACCTCAATATCAAGCTGCATTCAAAATTTCATGTTGATATCATGAATGGAAGTACTATTTTTTTCAGTTTTAAATTTTCATACGACACAATCCATTCGTTAGTTCGATTTAGCGTTATGTACAATTTCGATTAATTTTTCCCATGTAACTTTTTTTTTATCATTCCTAGAGAAATGTCGCATTCTAGAAAAGTTCTTAGAATTTAATTTTCTACAAATCTAGATTCTTTCGAAATTGGTCCAGCCACCAGGAGATGAGTTTCTATTCCGACTATAATAGTTAAGATTTTAGAATTCTCCGCTTTTATTAACCTCAATATCAAGCTACATTCAAAATTTCATGTTGATATCATGAATGGAAGTACTAATTTTTTTAGTTTTAAATTTTCATACGACACAATCCATTCGTTAGTTCGATTTAGCGTTATGTACAATTTCGATTAATTTTTCCCATGTAACTTTTTTTTATCATTCCTAGAGAAATGTCGCATTCTAGAAAAGTTCTTAGAATTTAATTTTCTACAAATCTAGATTCTTTCGAAATTGGTCCAGCCACCAGGAGATGAGTTTCTATTCCGACTATAATAGTTAAGATTTTAGAATTCTCCGCTTTTATTAACCTCAATATCAAGCTACATTCAAAATTTCATGTTGATATCATGAATGGAAGTACTAATTTTTTTAGTTTTAAATTTTCATACGACACAATCCATTCGTTAGTTCGATTTAGCGTTATGTACAATTTCGATTAATTTTTCCCATGTAACTTTTTTTTTATCATTCCTAGAGAAATGTCGCATTCTAGAAAAGTTCTTAGAATTTAATTTTCTACAAATCTAGATTCTTTCGAAATTGGTCCAGCCACCAGGAGATGAGTTTCTATTCCGACTATAATAGTTAAGATTTTAGAATTCTCCGCTTTTATTAACCTCAATATCAAGCTGCATTCAAAATTTCATGTTGATATCATGAATGGAAGTACTATTTTTTTCAGTTTTAAATTTTCATACGACACAATCCATTCGTTAGTTCGATTTAGCGTTATGTACAATTTCGATTAATTTTTCCCATGTAACTTTTTTTTTATCATTCCTAGAGAAATGTCGCATTCTAGAAAAGTTCTTAGAATTTAATTTTCTACAAATCTAGATTCTTTCGAAATTGGTCCAGCCACCAGGAGATGAGTTTCTATTCCGACTATAATAGTTAAGATTTTAGAATTCTCCGCTTTTATTAACCTCAATATCAAGCTACATTCAAAATTTCATGTTGATATCATGAATGGAAGTACTAATTTTTTTAGTTTTAAATTTTCATACGACACAATCCATTCGTTAGTTCGATTTAGCGTTATGTACAATTTCGATTAATTTTTCCCATGTAACTTTTTTTTATCATTCCTAGAGAAATGTCGCATTCTAGAAAAGTTCTTAGAATTTAATTTTCTACAAATCTAGATTCTTTCGAAATTGGTCCAGCCACCAGGAGATGAGTTTCTATTACGACTATAATAGTTAAGATTTTAGAATTCTCCGCTTTTATTAACCTCAATATCAAGCTAGCATTCAAAATTTCATGTTGATATCATGAATGGAAGTACTATTTTTTTCAGTTTTAAATTTTCATACGACACAATCCATTCGTTAGTTCGATTTAGCGTTATGTACAATTTCGATTAATTTTTCCCATGTAACTTTTTTTTTATCATTCCTAGAGAAATGTCGCATTCTAGAAAAGTTCTTAGAATTTAATTTTCTACAAATCTAGATTCTTTCGAAATTGGTCCAGCCACCAGGAGATGAGTTTCTATTCCGACTATAATAGTTAAGATTTTAGAATTCTCCGCTTTTATTAACCTCAATATCAAGCTGCATTCAAAATTTCATGTTGATATCATGAATGGAAGTACTATTTTTTTCAGTTTTAAATTTTCATACGACACAATCCATTCGTTAGTTCGATTTAGCGTTATGTACAATTTCGATTAATTTTTCCCATGTAACTTTTTTTTTATCATTCCTAGAGAAATGTCGCATTCTAGAAAAGTTCTTAGAATTTAATTTTCTACAAATCTAGATTCTTTCGAAATTGGTCCAGCCACCAGGAGATGAGTTTCTATTCCGACTATAATAGTTAAGATTTTAGAATTCTCCGCTTTTATTAACCTCAATATCAAGCTACATTCAAAATTTCATGTTGATATCATGAATGGAAGTACTAATTTTTTTAGTTTTAAATTTTCATACGACACAATCCATTCGTTAGTTCGATTTAGCGTTATGTACAATTTCGATTAATTTTTCCCATGTAACTTTTTTTTTATCATTCCTAGAGAAATGTCGCATTCTAGAAAAGTTCTTAGAATTTAATTTTCTACAAATCTAGATTCTTTCGAAATTGGTCCAGCCACCAGGAGATGAGTTTCTATTCCGACTATAATAGTTAAGATTTTAGAATTCTCCGCTTTTATTAACCTCAATATCAAGCTGCATTCAAAATTTCATGTTGATATCATGAATGGAAGTACTATTTTTTTCAGTTTTAAATTTTCATACGACACAATCCATTCGTTAGTTCGATTTAGCGTTATGTACAATTTCGATTAATTTTTCCCATGTAACTTTTTTTTTATCATTCCTAGAGAAATGTCGCATTCTAGAAAAGTTCTTAGAATTTAATTTTCTACAAATCTAGATTCTTTCGAAATTGGTCCAGCCACCAGGAGATGAGTTTCTATTCCGACTATAATAGTTAAGATTTTAGAATTCTCCGCTTTTATTAACCTCAATATCAAGCTACATTCAAAATTTCATGTTGATATCATGAATGGAAGTACTAATTTTTTTAGTTTTAAATTTTCATACGACACAATCCATTCGTTAGTTCGATTTAGCGTTATGTACAATTTCGATTAATTTTTCCCATGTAACTTTTTTTTTATCATTCCTAGAGAAATGTCGCATTCTAGAAAAGTTCTTAGAATTTAATTTTCTACAAATCTAGATTCTTTCGAAATTGGTCCAGCCACCAGGAGATGAGTTTCTATTCCGACTATAATAGTTAAGATTTTAGAATTCTCCGCTTTTATTAACCTCAATATCAAGCTGACATTCAAAATTTCATGTTGATATCATGAATGGAAGTACTATTTTTTTTAGTTTTAAATTTTCATACGACACAATCCATTCGTTAGTTCGATTTAGCGTTATGTACAATTTCGATTAATTTTTCCCATGTAACTTTTTTTTTTATCATTCCTAGAGAAATGTCGCATTCTAGAAAAGTTCTTAGAATTTAATTTTCTACAAATCTAGATTCTTTCGAAATTGGTCCAGCCACCAGGAGATGAGTTTCTATTCCGACTATAATAGTTAAGATTTTAGAATTCTCCGCTTTTATTAACCTCAATATCAAGCTAGCATTCAAAATTTCATGTTGATATCATGAATGGAAGTACTAATTTTTTTCAGTTTTAAATTTTCATACGACACAATCCATTCGTTAGTTCGATTTAGCGTTATGTACAATTTCGATTAATTTTTCCCATGTAACTTTTTTTTTATCATTCCTAGAGAAATGTCGCATTCTAGAAAAGTTCTTAGAATTTAATTTTCTACAAATCTAGATTCTTTCGAAATTGGTCCAGCCACCAGGAGATGAGTTTCTATTCCGACTATAATAGTTAAGATTTTAGAATTCTCCGCTTTTATTAACCTCAATATCAAGCTACATTCAAAATTTCATGTTGATATCATGAATGGAAGTACTATTTTTTTCAGTTTTAAATTTTCATACGACACAATCCATTCGTTAGTTCGATTTAGCGTTATGTACAATTTCGATTAATTTTTCCCATGTAACTTTTTTTTTATCATTCCTAGAGAAATGTCGCATTCTAGAAAAGTTCTTAGAATTTAATTTTCTACAAATCTAGATTCTTTCGAAATTGGTCCAGCCACCAGGAGATGAGTTTCTATTCCGACTATAATAGTTAAGATTTTAGAATTCTCCGCTTTTATTAACCTCAATATCAAGCTGCATTCAAAATTTCATGTTGATATCATGAATGGAAGTACTATTTTTTTCAGTTTTAAATTTTCATACGACACAATCCATTCGTTAGTTCGATTTAGCGTTATGTACAATTTCGATTAATTTTTCCCATGTAACTTTTTTTTTATCATTCCTAGAGAAATGTCGCATTCTAGAAAAGTTCTTAGAATTTAATTTTCTACAAATCTAGATTCTTTCGAAATTGGTCCAGCCACCAGGAGATGAGTTTCTATTCCGACTATAATAGTTAAGATTTTAGAATTCTCCGCTTTTATTAACCTCAATATCAAGCTACATTCAAAATTTCATGTTGATATCATGAATGGAAGTACTAATTTTTTTAGTTTTAAATTTTCATACGACACAATCCATTCGTTAGTTCGATTTAGCGTTATGTACAATTTCGATTAATTTTTCCCATGTAACTTTTTTTTTATCATTCCTAGAGAAATGTCGCATTCTAGAAAAGTTCTTAGAATTTAATTTTCTACAAATCTAGATTCTTTCGAAATTGGTCCAGCCACCAGGAGATGAGTTTCTATTCCGACTATAATAGTTAAGATTTTAGAATTCTCCGCTTTTATTAACCTCAATATCAAGCTGCATTCAAAATTTCATGTTGATATCATGAATGGAAGTACTATTTTTTTCAGTTTTAAATTTTCATACGACACAATCCATTCGTTAGTTCGATTTAGCGTTATGTACAATTTCGATTAATTTTTCCCATGTAACTTTTTTTTTATCATTCCTAGAGAAATGTCGCATTCTAGAAAAGTTCTTAGAATTTAATTTTCTACAAATCTAGATTCTTTCGAAATTGGTCCAGCCACCAGGAGATGAGTTTCTATTCCGACTATAATAGTTAAGATTTTAGAATTCTCCGCTTTTATTAACCTCAATATCAAGCTGCATTCAAAATTTCATGTTGATATCATGAATGGAAGTACTATTTTTTTCAGTTTTAAATTTTCATACGACACAATCCATTCGTTAGT